>JBCEWC010001911.1:0-37498 GCA_038996855.1 Solanum aculeatissimum | reverse complement strand
AATAATCATTATAATATGAATCATTGCATAGTTTAACAACTTTGATTGATACACTCAATGAATCATCAACATGTAACCGTCAGAAACTATCCTCATTAATCACTTTATTCAGTCCACACATGAGTGATCTTTATGTACAAATGAATCATTATGTCTAATGAATCACCATGAAAATTAGTTAAAAAAACTCACAAAAACTGCCAGTGAATCATCACCAATAACATCCAAAAAACTGTACCAATGAATCGCATAGTCACCAAGACATACCGAATGAATCAACAAGTCAGTTTATGTCTGAAAGAAGCAAAGAATTAAGATGATTCATTGCATGGTGTACAAATGAATCACCATAAAAAACTCATAAAAAAAAAATTACAAGAATCAACACATATTTTTGGAATCCCTAATATGTAATGGGTTGGGGAAAATGAAATTTTTGCAAAGATGGTTGATTAATTACTGTTTGGGCTTTCTTCATACGTTTTTTTGAGGTTTTTGGATCTGGAGATTTTGAGCTTGAAGTTTTGTCCTTGTTCGATTTGATTTTTCCCTTCTTTTTCATGACCATAAGATCATGGGTGTATTTAGATCTAGATGACCTACCTTCGTTTTCAAATGGGTGTATTTAGATCTTTTTTCATTTTGTAGGGAATATTTGAAAATATTATAATATAAGATATGTATTTTGGTAATTATTCCTACTTTTATTCATCTACTTGATAGTTAACTATTTAATTAATCATATAAAATATGTCATCTCTTTTAATTATATACATTTATCTCAATAAGCCGTAAAACTCTGCATATTTTTTATTTGAAGTTGATGCGTATATAAATAAAGGAGATGCAATATTTTGAGGTTGATGCGTATATAATTAAAAGAGATGCAATATTTTAGGTAGTTAACTTAACCACCTTATAGATGAATGAAAATAAGATACATATATTTTTTCAAAATTTGAAATAAAAATATCTAATTAGAATACTTTGGGGTGTTCAATTGGAACATGATTGAATTATGAATATACTTGCAAATTCGAAAAGTTGACTATATATTAAGTTAATTACACTAAATATATATTGTGATACACAAATATACAGTGACTATGCATGCCTATACAACGAAGCTTATTTTTTTTTTTATAATTATTTTAAATGAAACGTCTCTTAATGTAATTAATGAGCCACTGGTGTCTACCCTTAGGTCTTCTGATTTGTCATCGATATTAAATTATTTTGAAATTATAATTTTTGAATTCATTTGTTTCATTAAAAAATATGTATAACATAACATCAAGTTTGATTGAATAAATGAGATATTCATAATTAATTTGAGATTAAATTTATACTTTATTTGGTTGATAAATATAAATTTATTCTATATTAAATTTTAAGTTTCAACTAAAAAAATATAAGTCTAATTTCACACCTTTATCTCATGAACCAAAGGCTTCATGACATTTTTAACAAAAAATAGCTATGAAATTTATCAATAATTTCTAGTTAATCTATTGCTAAAAATTCTTAGTTTATTGATCTTTTTATAATTCATCACTAATTCATAGTTAAATGGAATTAATAATTTTTTTAATTATTCGCTCATCGCTAATTTCTTATTTTCGAGTAATTATTTATATAGTTTTGACTTTTGACATGAATTTGGGGTTTAAGAAAGTAAAATAAAAAAGCTTTTCAATCTTGTGGTTGAATTTTAATAAGATAAAGATGAGCCAAATGACATTTAAGCATGTGATTATAAACATGTCACATGAAAAATTAGAATTAAATAGTTGTCAAAAAAAATATTTCTTTTGAAATAAGTATAAAAAGAAAAGCAAATACAAAAAAAAATAAAAATGAAACGAAGAAAATATATAATATTATCATGTTGATTATACACATATTATACATTACTTATATATATGAACTATACACTGTAATGTGTTGTGCGTTCAAGAAGTGACAAGGGAAAATTTTAACATATAAAAATGATATTTGACAAAGTGATGTAATATCAACAACATTTTATTTTTTCTTGACCCAAGTAAATATATATTTTTACTACAATCGTTTTTGTTATCATTTTATATCTTGGGTTCAAGTTTGTGAGAATGAGGAAAAAATTATCGGGAACAATGCCCTCAAAAAATTATTTTTGCATTGTATGATCCTGATTTAGTCGAATTTCAATATGAATATTGAATATTGAGTGAAAAATCATAAAAATGAAAAACATATAAACTAGAGAAGAAACGGATGGATGGGAGGAGTACAAAGTGTTGAGTTTGAAAGGTGTATATAGTAAATGAAAATGAAGAGTTATGACTTTTTAAAAAGTTGTGACCTTCGTTGAAGAGTCGTAACTTTTCTGAAGAGTTGTGATTTTTGCGAAGGGGGGGCTACAAAATTTTTTATTCTAAATATTTTAGTACCGCAGATTGAACAACACAAAGTGTTATACTGTTATAGGTTTGAGTCATCAAAGGAAAAATAAAAAATTATTCCGTTGCCGAGACTTGAACTCAGGTCTCTCGAGTGAGAGCCGAGTATCCTAACCAACTAGACTACAACGGATGTTTGTTACAATAGATTCAATATTATTACTAATCAGATCTCAAACTGAATTATTAACTTGATTAGTGTTTAGGGGATTTAAAATCTTCATTATAGATAAAAAAAAATTAAAAATATTTTATAAATTTATATATAGTGTAATTTTTTGTTGAGAAAGAACACGTTAGGTAGGGACCTTTGAGTCTGAAACACAGACTAACATGAATAAAATCGATAAAGATTCTTTCGTATAATCATACTGATATATGAAAAACAATAAACATTAATTACTTTCATATGAGACAAATCGAGGATCTATCATAATAAATAACTTGTCCATGTACCTCACAAAAATAGGTATTTGATTTCTTTATGTTTTTATTTTGTTATATTGTAACTCCCTTAATGAAAATTCTGACTTTAACGCAACATCTCAATTCTAAACTAAACATGTACAAAATTTGTACGAGTTACATAGAACCACTCAATTTCAGAAAGCTTCTTATTGAAAATAACATTACAACAACCATTACTACTACATAAATACATAGTTACGATCATGAAAAACAAATTATAGACTATTGCTACATAATAATTAGCCAAACTATCACTGTGATTGATAATTAGGGCTCGCTATTTCCTCATTCATGATCCTGAGGTTTGAAGGGCTTATATTGTAACCTCGTTAATGAAAATCATGACTTCACTGCAACATCCAAATTCTAAACTATAACATGATGTTGTACAAAATTTGTGAGAGTTACATAGAATCACTCAATTTCAAAAAACTTTTCATTTGAAATAATTACAACAACTACTACTACATAAATACATAGTTACGATCATGAAAAACAAATTATAGACTATTGCTACATAATAATTAGCCAAACTATCACTATGATTGATAATCAGGGCTAAAAAAATACCACTACTTCCGAAATTTCCTCATTCACGATCGTGAGATTTGAAGGGCTTATATTGTAACTTCCCTTAATAAAAATCCTAACTTCACTGCATACATCCAAAGTCTAAACTATAACAAGATGTTGTACAAAATTTGTAAAAGTTACATAGAACCACTCAATTTCATAAAACTTCTTATTGAAAATAACATTACAACAATAATTACTACTACAAAAATACATAGTTATGATCACAAAAGACAAATTATAGACTATTGCTACATAATAATTAGTTGAACTATCGTTATGATTGATAATCAAGGCTCAAAAAGTACCGCAACTTTCGAAATTTCCTAACTCCCTTTAATGGAAATTCTAACTTCACCGCATACGTCTAAATTCTAAAATATAATATGATGTTGTACAAAATTTGTATGAGTTAACATAGAATCACTCAATTTGAAGAAACTTCTTATTGAAAATAACATTACAACAACTACTACTACTGCATAAATACATAGTTATGATCACGAAAAACAAATTATAGACTATTGCTACATAATAATTAGCTAAACTATCGCTATGATTGATAATCAGGGCTCAAAAAGTACCACTACTTCCGAAATTTTCTCATTCATGATCTTGAGGTTTGAAGGGTTTATATGTCTTGAGATCTTGTGTAAGTCCTTGTATGGATCCAGCAGCAGCAACAAGTGACACAATCAAACAAGCCCAACTCAATATGTGCAACCATATCCATGTAAAAGAAAATCTTGGAATTTTCTTTTGAGCAATGTGCATTTCTATAGGGAAATAAACAGTTAATGGATAAAAAGAAGCTGCCCCAATTAAGCCCAAAATTGCATTGAAAAATGGGAAAATCATAGCAATTATTGCTGTTACAACAACATAGGTTGTCCTCCACAACATCCTGAAATAGTTAAGATTGTAAACACCAAACCATGGGATGTTTATGGCATGTTGTGATGTGATGAATTTGTTGTCTGGCCATTTTTCACTACAACGATTCTCCACAAAACTATATATTGGTTGGCAGAAAACCTGAAAAATTAAAGGACAATATTATATATGTGGTTAAAATAGTGATTTTAACTTTCAAGAATTAACTTAAATAGCCACATATGTATAATTCATATATACAAGTTATGGTATACCTGTGGCTGACTAAAATTACGGTTTATAGTTACATATTATAGGATGGAGGCGAACGAGATCGAGAGATAGTCGAGAGAAGCAAATTGTATATGTATATTTGTCAAATTATATGTGTATATCTGTGAAATAATTGTATATGTGTAACTGATATACATATATATTTGTGTATCTGGCAAGTGAGATTGAGAGAAAGAGAGGAGAGAGGCGAGCGAGATCGAGAGGGGGTAGAGAGTGGAGAGAGGCAAATTGTATATGTATATCTGATGAATTGAATATGTATATCTGACAAATATTATATATATGCTATTGATATACATATCCATTTGTATATCTGGAAATAGATTGCAGAGAGAATGGAGAGAGGGAAAATAGCAATAAAACCCTAACTATAGCTATAAATTGTAATTTTTTCAAACTATACTGGTATCAAATGTTTGCTTAATTACGTAATTTACCCTTATTATAACAGAATGAATATAAATAATTCATATAATCGTCCTCAACTTTTACGTACCTGATAAGCTCCAATTAGGTGAACCGCGATGCAAACGTTGGCGAAATCGATTAGCCAAAAGGGTTCATAGAAACCAAATCCAGTAAGAAAATTTCCAGGAGCATTGTTGCCAAAGGCAGCATAGCCAATGGTACCACATAACACATAAAAAAAAGTTGTTGTAAAAACTCCAAGTAGTGATGCTCTCTTCATGGCTTTGTTTTCTGGTGGTGGTGATCTCAATGTGTCCTGTGTAATATTGATAAATTTTGTTAAGCAACAATAAAGTTTTTTACTATTTACGAAATAAAAAGTACATATTAGAAAATAAAAAGTTATTATAAATCATATTAATTAACAGTTTAAAATATTTAAAGAGGGATAAAAGAAAAAACTTCTAAGAAGGACTTGTTCACATGAACAAAAAGGAGTTATTGGTATACACCCTTCATCTTCAATTCTAAAATTATAGATTTGAATTACCAAAAAGGCAAGAAATAAAAATTCCTAAAAAGAGATTAAAAAAATAAAAATTACCTAAATACATTATTTATTTTATTATATTCTTTTAAAATTCTTCATCATTTGAAAAAATTACTAAACATTTTGCTTTCTCATATTCTCAAATACATCACTTCACAGGATAATCGAGAATCGAGACATTGGGTGATATATTCAAAATCAAAATGCAATATTGCAACGTATCAAGATATTGAGGGATGCATCTGAAACTGAGACGTGATGTATCAAAATATTTTGGGATGTATTCAGATTCCACTAAAAAAAAATTAAAAAATTATAAATTAAAAAAAAAGAAAAATAAAATATAATTAGCTCATTTCACTATAAAAATCTTACAGATTTTACTAAAAAAATACATGGAACTAGATGTCCTAAAAATGGATGGATCCAACTCATAATAGTTGTCGTTGTGGTATACCTACTTGATTCATCTAAATTCACTATCTTAAAAGCATAACATAAAATTTATACATAAAAAATCACTAAAATCATAACAAATTATATATATAAATCCAAAATTTTAAACATATAAAACTTTAATATGTTAAAATTTTAAATAATTAAATTCATAAAATTTAAATCTCGAATCTGATATTTATTAGGTAGGTGTTTAGTCACTAGTCAAATCACCAAAAGATTTGGTTTTAGGGAATAATGCCAAACAAGTTCCATGTTGTGCACATCTTCTTTTTATTTTTTGTGGTTCATAATGATCAATCATGAATGTAGACAAAATGAAACAAATTTTTGACCTATTTGGATTATATATTATCTTATCATAAAATTTAAATATGTGGCCAATATTTGAAGTAATTAAAATGTGACACATGGTGATATATATCACAACAAATATGAAAATTGTTGTTAAGAAGAAGAAAGAGAATTGGCTTTCACTTCTATGAGTCAAAAAAAATAGTGGCCCCTATAGAATAAATATTATATACTCATCACATGTTGCATGATAATGGAAAAAGTGAAAACTAGAGAAAAAAAAGAAATTAAAAATATCTATTTAAATATTCAAAATTTTGATTTTATTCTATATTAAATTTATTGGAGATTCATTAAGTTCGATTTCGATAGTAAGCAACATATCTTCTCTTATGATATTTAACTGAATGGAAATCTAAAAAGGGATTAGCAGCAATACACAGTGAAAAATGTTAATAGGATCGGAATCTTGTGTTGTTTTTCATTGTGTGTTGCAGCTGATCCCTTTTTATCGAGGTTCTTCTCCTATAAGTTTCCAATAAGTCCAACATTCTAATTAAGTATCTAAATATATAACAAAGTGTTCTTATTCAATTAGTTGAATTTTTCAAGTATTTATTATGTAATATAAATTAATTACATAAAATATATGACCTTCTTAAATTATATATACACATCAATATCAATTTGAGACAGATATAATAAGATTTTATGATTTATTGAGACTGATATCTATAATTAGCTATATTTTAAATAGTTAACTTATTTATTTATTGGCAAAAATTATCTAATAAAAATATTTTATTATATATTTAAATACTTAATTAAAATAATTATTACTTCAAATAAAATTCACTCATCAATCTAAGAACTTATCAATATATTCTACTTAACCAAAAAGAAGATAAAAATATAAATATTCTATGGTCTTTATCAACTTTTTGCAGCACATGCCTTTACCTACCATAAAAATAAACATTTTATAACAAAAATATGTTGTTAATTATTATAACTCTAACAAGCACCTAGTATATTTTATTTTATTTTTAAAAATATTTCAAATTATATAGTTGTTCATAAATATGAGCTAAATTATGGTGTGATAACTTAATATTTAAAGTTTTTTTTAATTTTTTTTTAAATATTTCAAATTAAAGTTTTTCAATATTTGAAATTAGCTCATCATATCTTATTTATAAGATAAACCTTTTGTTTTCTTCCACGATTGTTTTAGAAAATGACGATACTTATCTCATTGACGTCTCGATTTTATTATGTCTCAAGTATTACTATCATATTCGATAAAAAAAAAAATTATATTAACACATTATTAAAGAGATAATAGTAGAGATAAACGATATTTCGATATACACATGCAACGTATGTATCCATATGCTTGACAAAGATGTAATAAATTACTTAATAATTCATGAAAATTAAAATAAAATTTTAATAAAATATAAAATAATTTTCTTGCCTGTATTTCAATGAGAATTGTGGAAAAAGCATAAGCAAATGCAATATCTCCAATAGCTTGTAAACTTCTCCAAATTTTTTGTGATGCTGACACGTCTACCCCAACCATTGTCCCTGTTAGGCTAGTTTTCACATGATGTCCCACACCTAAAAAATAATTTTTTATAAAATAAAAATATTAAAGGAAAAAAAAACAATTGTAGACAAAAAATAAAACTATAAAAAATAATGATTTTTTGTGAAGTTTAACTTGAGATAGCATGTGATCAGTTAGTATTTTCTCCGTTTCAATTTATGTTTATAATTAAAATTGAGAATTTAATTATAAAATTTTTTTTGAAATAAAATTTCACATATATGTGAAAATTATGTAACAAATATCATATATCAAGATAATTAACCATTTAATATATTACTCATTTTGTCTCATTTTATGTGACACATTTTACTTTTTGGTCCGTCTTCAAAAAAATGTCATTTTACTCTAATTGAAAATAATTTAACTTTAAAATTTATTTTTTACCCTTAATGAAATTATTCTCAGTCACATAAATATTAACAATAATTTTAGACTACAAATTTTAAAGTTTTTCTTTTTTCTTAAATATCGTGTTAAGTCAAAAAAATATTACATAAAATAAGATGAAAGGACTATAATTTACTATTTAAAATATACTAAAATATAAGAAAATCACAGTATTTACGTAAGTTGAGATAGAGAAAATATTATTTATTTATATTAAATTTAAAGCTAATGATTATTGATAATTTATAATAATCTTATAAGTGATCTAATTATCTGAATAATTAAAAGATTTACTTGTGTTGTACATGTAAGAGCATATAAAATTATGTCCATCAACCAAATAAATAAAAGCAAAGTTTTTTATATCTTTTATACATAACATCAAAAATTAACTATTCATTAAAAAAATATAATTTCTTTAAAAAAATATTTTTTTTAATAAAAATCAATTCACCAAAATAATACGTACCCGCAACTTTGGCTATGGAAAGTCCAAGACCAATAAGAGAGTAAGCAAAAGACATTACTGCTGCAAGCATTGATAGCCATGAAAGTTTATGAAAATTTGGAATTTGGCTTAAAATTATTTGTATTATTGCAAAAATAACCATAAATGGATAATTGGATACTGTGCAACTGGCTTCATGTCCCTTTTTGTGAAAACAATTTGACCTTATTACTGCCCTGAATAATTAAAAAAAAATTAAAAATAAGAATATTGATAAAATATTTAATTAATAAATTAATAAAGTAAGTTTAACACAAAAAAAATGGATTTTTTTTAAATATTAAACTTACTTCATACTTATAGATGCAGTAATTGTGTATCCAATGGTAATTCCTACTAGGTTACCATATTGTGATATTCCACAAAGTTGCACTTTAATTCCACCTGTTTAAAAAAAAAAGACATCTAAAATTAGATAGTTCGACTCTCAGAAATAAATTTCGATAAATATTTTGGAGTGAACATTTAAATTTGATAGTATAATTTGTTACCTAGGTGAGAGCGGACAACCTCCATGTAACTATAGTTTCTCTTGCCGGAGACGGGACCGGGAGAGCGATAACAATCGGCAAGAAGTGTTGAAGTAAAATAAGTGATGAAAGAAAAGAGGAAGAGAATAATAGGACCAGCCACCCACCCTAGCTGAGCCATTGCCCATGCTAGTGATAACACTCCTGACCCAATCACCGCAGTTATTATATGTGCACTCGCCGTCAGCACAGTACCTTCAAATCAAAATTGAAACGATACAAAGAAAATTAACATGACATTTGTAAAAACATGACAACTAGAAATCAAAAAATATGTATGATTGTGGTACCTGTTCTTTTTTCGCGCCCATCATCATCAACATTTTTTTGAACTTGTCCATTTTCTAGTCCTTGTGGTGATTGTTCTATATACATATTAGTATTATTCTTCTCAAACTCTGATGCCATTTTTTTCTTGTTAGCGTTTTGGTATAATATATGGTGATTGGAGTTAGAAAGAAGATGAGAGAGGTTTATGATAAGTAGGAAAAAATTGGGACAAATAAGAAGAATATATATAAGTGAATGTATAAGTTTAAAAAATGAATAAAATCAAGATAAAATAATAGCTTTGAAGACCCTTATACTTGTTTTGTTTTGCCATTCAGACTCTCGTACTCTTCAGAATTTCATTCAAGCGCATGCATATATTCGAACAAATAATTTTAAGTATTTTTTACCTCGTGTGCTAGCTCTTCAGATGTTCTGATATGAATATTCATATCGATTTTTTTTTAACACATTGTATAAAAAAAAATTCAATCCACCTTTCTCTTCCTCTTTCTTCCACCACCTTCATACTTTTATATTCCACCATTTTTATTCTCAAAATTTATTTTTTTTAATTTTAAAAAATAAAAGAGATTCATTGTTACAAAGTTTCTTCAACATTAAGGATAAAAATAAGATAAAAAAATGAAAATTGAGAAGAATTTTAGCTTCAAATAAACAGATCTAATTCCCTTTTCAAAAATGAAAATAATTTTTAGTAGCATTATAAAAAAATAAATTCAGAACAATTTCCCAAAAATTAAAAATTAAAAATTAAAAAAAATCTTCATCTTCTCTTTATCAAATAAATTCATCATTAACAATCATCTTCACTACTAAAAAAAATTCATAAAAAAAAAATGATACTAAAATAGCCAATTCATTTATCATCTAAAGAAAAAAAAAGGATAATAATGTTTAAATCTGGATAGTGTTTCCTTATTCTTTTTATCGAACATCAATTGGGAGGTGGGGAAAATCGAGAGGAACGGAAAAAGGGGAGGGGTTTGTTTTTCTCAAAAAAAGAATTACTATTATTTTAAATATTTTAATCATTTTTAATTTAAATTTTTAATTATGTTTATTCTCATTATATTATATATAATAAGTGAAATTCATGTATTGCACTAACTCAGTTATTAAATAACCATATTAATAAATGATTGACCAAATACTATAAATTCAAATTTATAACTCTAAATTACGTAACTAGGTAAACATATGATATGTATTTATATTATATCACTATAGTTTGAAAAAAATACAATTTATAGTTATAGTTATAGTTTTGTTGTTGTTTCCTCTTTCCTCTCTTCTTCTATCTCTCCCCTCTCTTTTCTCTCTGTAATTTTTTGTCAGATATACAAATACATATGTATATCAAATGTATATATACAATTATTTGACAGATATATATATTCAATTCGACATATATATACATATACAATTCGCCTCTCTCCACTTTCTACCTTCTCTCGCTCGCCTCTCTCCTCCCTCTCTCAATTTCGCTTGCCAGATATACAAATACACACATATATATATTAGTTATACATATACAATTATTTGACAGATCTACAAATACAAATTAATAAATATATATATACAATTCGCCTCTCTCCACTCTCAACCCTGATCTCTCATTCACCTCTCTCGACCTCATCCGTTTCTCTTACAAATCATAATTTTAGCAAACTATATCTATTTTTGCCTTATTAATTTATAACTAGTAATTTTCTGAAATACCTAACATTTGAGATATTTTTACCTACTAGAATGAAATTTGGGTGTTATTATTGTATTAATAATATTTATAGGTCAAGTATGATAGGCATTGATTTTTCATCCCCCAACAATATTTTATATAATAATAAAGGTGATGCATAGATTTTTTAACAAGAATTTTCACTAGTTGTTGCTTTTTGAACATCTATTTAATAAAAATAACTTTTATTTTAAAAATTATTTCCATTATCAACGTGTTTACTCCTATATTTTCATTTTTTTTTTTAAATTAATAAATCAAGAATTGTTTAGTTTTTCAAATATATACAGGTTATATTTAATTTTTATTTTGCATAATTTTGATTTGAGATGAATTTAATTAATAAAGTAACATAATATGTGAAGATCTATATATCCAAGTGGCTGGTAGTTATTTCATCTTGTTTTCAAGGTGGTATATAATAATAATAATAATTATTATTATTATTATTATTATAAAGATAAATCCAAACAAAGATGGCCCCTCACAATTTGCTAAAGTATTGCATTTTGTCCTAACCACTGAAAATGAAACGAGTGTGTTAAATCAATCATTGAGAACTTTTGCATCGTCTCGTTCGAAATTGTGATGAAATGATAAATATATTTTTTAATTAAAAATTTTAAATTTTAGTTTTATATATAATTAAATACTTTTGAATTGTCTTTAGTTGGAACATTGGAGTTTGAACTCCTCAAAAAGTAAAAATATGTGGTAAATTCAAATTAATCAAAATCTCAAAATAAATATCTGATAGAGAATAAAAATTCGTACAAAAATAACTTTTAATAGCAATTTGTCAAACAAGGAAAACATGGAGAGAGTTAATCAATTATTTTCCTGTTTTTATTTTTTCGTTGATGAATATATTTTTGAACATACGCGAATTCTTTAAATTATTGAATTCTAAATTTATAATAAAGTTTCTAAGTTCGATGGATCGAACCAACAACTTAAATCGTTGTCATCCAATTTTGTAAAGAGAATCATATGAGTTACGTAACCTTGTGTTACTTTCCATCTCATTGTTTCAATTTTAGATGAACAATTCCTCTTTTTGTACCAAATATTCCTATCATTTTTTCTCTAAGAATATCATATCGTTGATCAATAATCATATTTGATGATAATATTACAGTATGATATCAAAAATCCTCGAATTTTGATCTGTAAAATAAATTAAATTTTTCATGTTTAATTGATCAAAATTATTGTATATATTTAACTAGTTAAAATTATTGTGTCCGATGTACCGAACACACCCTATGTAGAGAAGGAAACTTCCAAAGTTGTACATTTACTTTCTCACAACTATATGTTTTTTTAATTGTTCTTTATTTTTTGACGACAAAATTTGTGAATTATAAAAAAAACATTATTATTATTATTATTATCAAATGTTCAGTTTCTCTGTTGTGGTGTTTTTCTCTTTAATAAATCTTATGCGACGTAAATCTTTATTTAGCCTAGTAAATAGATTAATATTAATGAATACCAGCTAAAATATTTACTCGTCTAACTCGTAATAATTTGTAATCGTGATTGATGTATATTCATCGCATAACAAATGTATAATATATGTATATTCTCAAATTATATTCCCTCTATTCACTTTTACTTGTCACTGTTTCATTCTGCGAGATTAACTTCACTAAACTTAAATGCTAAATTGAAGTAGCTAAATTTAAAATTTAGATAATTAAGAATTGTACGAAAAATGTTATAAGTTAGACATTGTTTCTGCTATGAGAAAATATGACCACCACTTTGTTTAATGAATTATTTTTCATGTGCATGTCCTTATCTTCTTTACCAGAAATTTCTCCTCTATTTTCTCGACCCCTACCCACTAGCTTTTCTTTTTTGACAAATAAATGATATATTATAATAGTAGGTTATAAAGTAATGTTATTTCGTTTCAATTTATTTATCTTTATTTTGATTTGATGCGAAATTTTAGAAATGATAATTTTTTATTTGAATTTTATGTTTCTAAACTAAAAATATATGTTATATTATCAGAATATCATCGAATCTTGTGATTTTATGTATGTAATATAAGAATATCAGTTGCGAAGAGTATTTAGATAAAAAGGGTTAATATTGTTATATTTAAAATCGTGTTAGGTCTAATTTTTGTTACTTTAGTAGAATTATTCATAACTACATATTATATTGTTATAAATAAACCTCTATAAATTGAATGATCCTTAGTAATTGGTACTCCTTTGGACCATTTTATTTATCCTTTTTACTATGTATAGATGATCGAAAATTTCTTTGTCTAGTATATAAAAAGAAATATCCAATATCACACATTCAGCTTGAAAAATCAAATGGAAACCTAATTTATCCTAAGGTGTACCCATTGTTATGCCAATAATAGGGTCGAGCAACTAAGTTGATATGGAAGATCTGTTACACCGCAAAAGAGCCTTTTATGTACAAGTCTTTTTAGGGTTCATACATTCATTGATCCAATCGAAAAATCTGCTCGAGAGCGACTACTCCACCTAGCCTATGTTCCTGTCGGTTTACCAAATATTGAATTTGTTATTTTCAAAAAGTAGTATAGTAAATTAAAATTATCATTCTATTTATTGCTTCTTAAATACTGCGTCAAGTCAATACTGAACAAGTAAAAATGGATTAATAGAAGGTATAATTAAAATCAATTACTAAAATGGTAGTTATTTTAGAATATTTTTCTTTTATTAAAGCAATACTTATTTTAAAACGGAATGAATGTATAATTAATATTGATATAAAATTTCAAATAATTTTTGTCCTTATTAGACTATTATTACAACGCACACGAGATGCCACATATATAATAGTGACTCCTATGTTTTCACATACAATACAACTTTGTCAAACATGATGTCTCTAAAAACTAAAAGAACCTTTTTTAAAATAAAAAAAAGTGATTAGTAAGTACTTTCTCTTTGACTATTCACTTCTAATATAACTAATTTAGTTACTTCTTTATCAATAATTTGTTCTAATTAAGTACGTCACCACTTTGTGATATTGTTTGGTTTAGTCAAATATCACATGAGACTAAACTACCTTATTATGTACTAGGTAGTTTATATGGACTACCTAGGTATTGATTCACTAATGACTAACAATTGGGTGACACGTTCCCCTCTCTCCTATTGACTTGACACAAGAATTAAGAAGTATCAAATGATAAGAATAATTTTACCTAATCAGCTTTTGAATGTAATAGGAAAATAGTTATAATTAATGATAAGGATACATTAGGAATGAAGTGTAAATTATCTCTTGATTTTATAAAGTGGATAAATATTATTGAATATCTCAAAATAGTATAGTGGACAAGTAAAGATGAACGGAGAGAGTATAATATATATACAGTCTACACTATATAATACTAGTTCTCTCCGTTCAGATATGTTCACATAAATGAGAATTTAGTCACATAATTAAGAAATAAAGCAATTAAGAAAGTCGTAGGCCTCGTCTAGAATCCTAACAAATCATACGGCGGGCCGTTAGCCGTATATATGTTGAGTAAGGGGGAGATCAAGTGCCCCTTCTGCTAAATTACAGCTAGGAAAGTTAAAGCAGGCTATTTATTATATAAATTTGTTTTTTAATTTTGTTTCAGTTAACATCTATCAATTTTGGATGTGCAAAATTAAACAATTAAATTTATATAAAATTAAATAGGTTTGACAAAGATATCTTACGTGGTATCATATACGTAGGACATCACGTAGGTGACAAAATTGTCAGGTAAGACAAATGTATCCATTTGTTCAAATTTTAAATAGTTAAAGTGTCTACTTCTACACAGATAAAATTAGAGACAATCATTGTCACCTGATGCTAATATTACGCTGGATATTTAGTATGATGTTTTCAATGTTCACACGACATCCGCAACAACTGAGAATTTATGGGTTTATGGTCTAACAGTCCATCTGACACTATATTCAAACAACCTTTTTTTCGGCAGAAAGGATAATGCATTAGATACTCAAGTTAAAGTAGCCCTATCCACTGGGCCAAGTGTCTGTATTAGTAATAGTTTGGGCCACGCCCCGACACTGGAACGAAACATTTCATAGAGTCTGAAATCAAAAGAGCAACAAATTTTTTGATTTTAATCAAAAGGGCACACTTTTTTGTTTTTAAAACCAAAAGGGCAAAGGCACAGGATGTCAGGAAGTTTAGAATTTGGCTACAAAAAGTTGCAAATAATATTTTGTATGCCAAAAATAAACATCTTACTACAGTAATGAAATCAGCAATTGCACGAGATATGAAGTAACAGTCAAACAAACATAGTTTGACTACCATAAACATCACAATTCAGTTTAGAAAACCACAATATTAATTGCTGGGAGTGCAACAGAAATCCATTTTACAAACAAGACAACATATCACACCACAATGTATGCAACTCAGTACTCGTCTCCTTCATCACCGCATTCTTCATCGTCCAATTCAGCACCAACCTCTTCGTAATCCTTTTCAAGAGCAGCAAGGTCCTCACGGGCTTCACTGAACTCACCTTCTTCCATACCCTCACCAACGTACCAGTGAACAAAAGCACGCTTGGCATACATCAGATCAAACTTGTGGTCAATGCGTGAGAAGACCTCTGCAACACTAGTTGAGTTTGAGATCATGCACACAGCTCTTTGCACCTTGGCAAGGTCGCCTCCAGGAACAACAGTAGGTGGTTGGTAGTTGATACCACACTTGAATCCAGTAGGGCACCAGTCAACAAATTGGATAGTACGCTTGGTTTTGATGGTGGCCACAGCAGCATTGACATCCTTTGGCACAACATCACCACGGAACATGAGGCAGCACGCCATGTACTTGCCATGGCGAGGGTCACACTTAACCATCATAGAAGAGGGTTCAAATGCGCTGTTTGTGATCTCTGCAACTGAGAGCTGCTCGTGGTATGCCTTCTCAGCTGAAATGACTGGAGCATAGGAAGAAAGCATAAAATGGATTCTGGGATAGGGTACAAGATTAGTCTGGAACTCATTCACATCAACATTCAGGGCTCCATCAAACCTCAGAGAAGCAGTCAGAGAAGAAATGACCTGGCATAGGAAGCACAGAAATAGTTACTATCGACAATTGAAGATGCATCTAGTATGTAAGACAGTCCAGAATGATATGGTTACTAAATTACCTGTGAAATAAGTCTGTTAAGGTTGGTGTAAGTGGGACGCTCAATGTCCAGTGAGCGCCTGCAAATGTCATAGATGGCCTCATTGTCAAGAAGAACAGCAACATCAGTGTGCTCAAGCAGGGAGTGAGTTGAAAGCACACTGTTGTAAGGCTCCACGACAGATGTTGAGACCTGTGGTGAGGGATAAATTGTGAAACCAAGTTTTGATTTCTTGCCATAGTCAACTGAGAGGCGCTCCAGTAAAAGTGACCCAAGACCAGAACCAGTGCCACCACCAACAGCATTGAAAACCAGGAAACCTTGAAGGCCAGTACAGTTGTCTGAAAGCTTCCTAATGCGGTCCAAACAAAGATCAACTATTTCTTTCCCAACTGCACACAAATATAAAGATAACTATCAATACACAATTGAGCTGAAAAGAACAGTAAAAATTGCAGTGTAATATATACTTGTATAATGGCCACGGGCAAAGTTGTTGGCAGCATCTTCTTTGCCACTAATGAGCTGCTCAGGGTGAAAAAGCTGTCTGTATGTTCCTGTCCTGACTTCATCAATGACAGTAGGCTCAAGATCTACAAAAACAGCACGAGGAACATGCTTTCCAGCTCCAGTTTCACTGAAGAAGGTGTTAAATGCATCATCACCTCCTCCAACAGTCTTGTCACTCGGCATCTGGCCATCAGGCTTTGGAAGAGATGAAAAATAATATCTTCAGCAACACAGGAAAATAAACTGGTACTTGAAAAGCAAAAAGAAAAAGGATTGTATACAAACACCATAGAAATATGGAGAACAGAATTCCAATCAACAGATTGCTTAAATATGTTGCCTCTGGGGTCAGGCTTTGAAAGAAATGAAAGACAAGATACCCCAAATGCTTGTAGTACAACGGTTAACATTCCAGCACAAGAACAAGTGGTCAACATCATAACATAACATACACAACATACATCATATTTGGAAATGAAGTGCAATAAACTATAAAGGGCCTTATGATTGATTATCCTTTAACAATGTAAACAGATTGGTTCGTCATTACCTTATCATTAATCCTCATATTATTTTGTATGCATGCACACAAAACATTCAATGTAAGAGGATCCAAAGGACAATAATATAGGAGTACTTTCAATTTTCATCTATTCAGTAAAAATAAGATTTCTTGCAGTTAGTAATAATTATGCTAGTAGATCTTATATAACAATGTGCATCTACTATTTATGGTAATTACCCCTGAAAAAAAAGAACTACACAAATGGCCCATCAAAGTCAAACTAATTACCCAAATATGCTGATATACCAAATACTAATTATTTAAACTACCCATGGGGCACAAAGTAGTTACCTGAACTGTCATTACCAATGATTATCTTTTGGCCATACGTCAGCATAACATCTGTTCAGCTCTTCTTTTCTTTATTTCTTTTTGTCCTTTCATATAATTTTGTTTTTCCTTTTGTTTGTCTTTTCGTTTTTTCTTTACAAAAAGTAAAATAAGATATAAAAATAAATATATTAGCTAGCTATTTTAAATACTAATCAAAATGTAGTAAAATTATATAATTAGACTACAACAAATAATTGAGAAAATTACTAAAATCATTTTTGTTTTTTCCTACTTCTCTTTAGACAAAAACAAATAATTGAGAAAATTACTAAAATCATTTTTGTTTTTTTCTACTTCTCTGATTTCATTTTGTTTTTAAATTCTTCTTTATATCTTTTTTTTCACAATCCAATTCATATAGTACTTCTTTTTATATATATTATTAAAAAAACGCATTATATCATATATCTACACACACCAAATCAAGTATAATGTTGCAGTATGAAAGGATACTCACATGATATATATATATATATATATATATCAGATACTGATTGGGTAGAGCATAGAAGACTAGTTCATTCCTTAAAAGCACTCATTAATCCTCTATGATACACATATGATATATATATACATTGTTGACACCCAATTTTGGATTGATATTTTCAAAATAAATACTTTAAATTTTTTATTCATTAAATCGTTCGAAATACATTTTTAATGCAATTTATCAAACAATTATCCTTATTTATGAAATTACTAAAATTTATATCAGTTAATTTTACTTAATTTTAATTTATCAGTTAATTTTACTTAATTTCAATTATCGGTGTTTTTGTCATAGTTCATTGAACATAAACAAAATATTGTTTCAGTTTTTTTTATATCATCATTTTTCATTAAATTGCATACCATTAGTTACATCTATTAACGTCTATAAATACATTGAAACACAAATAAAGTACCATAATTACAGATAAAGCATGTAGCCCATGATTTTGGACTCATGGTTTAAGGTGACCCATGATTATAAGTGACTCTAGGTTTTGAGCAAATAATTTTGTACAATGAGTGATATGACCTTTTACTTATAGTTAAAGTAAAAGATGGTGGATAATTTTCAATTTGGATATAAGAAAATGCATTTTGAGAATTTGTGTTAACTGACTTGAGAATATGTTGTTCAAGATTTTTCTTCTTTTGATATTCTTTTGCTAAATTGAATTAATTTTATGTGGTTTAATTTCTCTGGTAACTTTGTTATTTTTGTGTTATTGATACTTCTTTGTTGGAACAACTAAAGTAACTTGAGAATTGTTTTGGTTCTCTTTGCTATTTGTTGACATTTCAGTTGACTAATGGACAAAATTGCTTCATTATATTTCAAGGCCTCTCCATAAAAAAGACGGAAATTTTATTTTTAGTTCACATACATACATTATGAAAAGAAAAATGGACGACGAGGAAATTTCTGTCAATTTTTAAGGCAATGTATGGAAAATGGGTTTTATTTTTGAGTTATTATTTTTTTGATATTAATTCATTACTAATGCTTTTGCTAAGTGTTTTTAAAAGTACTCGAAATTGCTTTCCAAGGAAGAAATTCGAACTCATTTACAAATTATCTGTTGTAGAAGAACAAATGTTTATTTGTTTGAATGTTTTTTACCCAAATCTGAAAATTATCCACAATCTTTTTACTTTGGATACAAGTAAAAGGTTAAACAAAAAATTCAAAACCACTTTTTGTACAAAAGCATTTGCCGAAAACCATGAACCACCTAATACCATGTGCCCAAAATCATGGGCATACCATGTGCCCAAAATCATGGGCTACACACTTTATTTGTATTTATAATACTTTATCTACATTTCAACGCATTCATAAACTATAGTATTTGATTCATGCTTTACAAGAAAAATACTCATTAATCATCTATGATAACCACATGATATACATCATACATTGACATGCTATCATGCAGGACTTGTTCATTCCTTCACTAAAAAAGTTCAATCATATAAGATACTATCCTATGATAACATATCATATATTGACATGACATCATAGAGGACTGGTTCATTCCTTCAAAAAGAATGAGCTTAGTCTTTCATGATAGCAAGTTGGTATATATATCATATATTGACAAGGTATCATAGGTCACAAAAAATAAGACATAATATGAAAGGACAAAAAAGAGATAAACAAGCAAAGTGCTTAGGGCATCTCCACTTTAAGCACCAACTTTTACACCAAAAAAGAACATCCCTTTTATATAATTCTCTCTCTTTTATATTATATGATTTTCTTTATTTCATAAAACAAATCCTTTTTAATATATACTTCCATATTCCATTCTTACATTGCTAACATACCCATCCATTTCCCTTTCTTTACAGAAGGAGGAAAAGAATATAAATAGAATATTTTTTTGCAAAAAAGTGTAATTGGTTGGAGTTGATTCCCACAATTTGATATAAGAAAAAAATTAGTGCTTAAGGTTAGATGATTTTAAAAGATGACACGCTCAACCAGTGCTGACCAAAGCTGTATCATCCCGAGAAAGGCAAGCATGAGCACTTCAAATAACTACTTTGAGGGTTATCAAAGTAAACGGGCATGCTTGAGTAAATACATCGACTTTTGATGAACAATTATGTAGTTTTCCTAAAAATATGTGCATCTATTACTACATCAATCTATACTTAAACACAACACTTAGAAATATAACAATGTGAAACAATAAAAAATTTACACCTACACAGAATATATACACTTCTCATCCATCTGCTCAGAAGCAACACAAAATTCAAATAGATCTAAACAAATATCAATTTGGTAATGCCAGATAGATTTATCTGGCAATATTGTACCTATTTACAAGAACAATAACGATAAGAAAGCAAATAATTGACAAAACTGCACACATGTAGCTTCCATCTGGCCATAGATTTTGAATTAAAATAAAAGACAATAAGAAAAGGCATAAAAGGAAGTGGAGAACGTGAGGTGAGATAGAGGGAGCAAGAAGGTATTTTGTATTTCATTTTGTTGTAAGCATTCACGTCTATCTACGTCTATCTATAGGCTTGAAATGGGTTGTTTTTTTCTTGACTAGTGTCAAGCATATGTGTCAAGGAAAGGAAATGCTACTGTTAAAAGTGTTTTTATCACTTGTCATTTCTTCAAGCAATGCTAACTTCTCAAATACATCTTTAATTTGGCTTGTCAAATACACTTTAAACTAAATTCTTTTAAGATATGCTTGCCTGCAATCTCACATATATTTCAAAATGATTTAGTTTAAACTACATTTGAGAAGCTACAGCTATAGCATTACTTGGAGAAGTGACAAATGATAGTATACTTGGCAGCAACATGTCATTTCTTTTACACATAAATTTAGCACTAGTCAAGAGAAGATCACACCTTTTGGCCTATAAATAAGCATCAATTGTCTCTCTCTCAGCCTCCTCAAGCTCTCCTTCCCCCTTTTAGACCTTTCTAATTTAGTTATCTCTTTTGTTGGCTTTTATTTCCCCTTAAAAACACGACTCAAGTATTATTTGTGAATACTTGAAAAAGTACAGCCATAATATTTATCTAAATTCCAGTAGAATCATTTTGCTAAATAAATAATCACACTATTATTGTAATTCTGCCATTGTTCCCAATAGTTGAAACTTGAGAAATTTTTAAAGTTATGTTTGGAAATACATTTGAATTGTAAATTTTTAAATCATCAGATTTCCAATACCGGCTCAAATTTCCCGGCCAAACAATTTTTTGAAGATAAATCTTCAAAATCAGGTCCAAAATCTACAACCACTCGTTAACTTATACAAACTTCTAGATTCAAATAGATCTATAATATAACAACACATTTTTCGCACAGATCTATCCAGAATCGACTAGATCTATACAAAAACAAAGCACATTCAAATAATTCATATTCAAACAGATCGAACAGCAATGTGCTTGAAGAAGAAGAAGCAAAAATGAAAAATCACGTACCTGAATGCCATGTTCAAGGCAATAAAGCTCCCAGCATGCATTTCCGACCTGAATTCCGGCCTGTCCAATGTGGATTGAAATGCATTCTCTCATTTTTGCAGTTTTTGGGGGATGAAATTCAAATTCAGATCTAGAAGGAGAATGAAGCAAGGGAAGTGGCGTTTATGAAGACGCCTTCCAGAAAATTTCAGATCTAGATATCTGGTTCAACTGAAGGCAGTTTATATAGGAGTGTCACAATTGGGTCTGGATAAAATCTACTCCAGCTTGAAGAAAAAAAACATGAGGTGGCATAAACCATGGTTAGTTAACCATAGTTCACCATTTGAAATTTGAAAAATAATAAATATCAAGGGTTGTTATGGCCAAGATATTATTATTGGACCATATTTAATACCTCTAGGGCACCTTGACCATAAATTCACTAAAACAATAGCATGGCCTCAACTTTTTTGCGGAGCAAATTACATCGAGATACAATATACTTAGAAAATTATTAAAAAAATAATTCTCATTGTATAAATATGTATAGTTAGTGTATATTTATGTATCATAATGTATATTTAGTGTGTAGCTCATTTATAAGTAATATACACTGTATAGTAGTGTATACTTTCTATAACTTTTGACAAACTATATTGTATAGTCATGTATAGTTCACTGATTTTGGGCTTCTTTTATGTAAATAAAATATATGCTACTTTTTTGTAAACTTTTTATTTTTTGTATATATATATGTAATTTTTTTTTTTATGTGCTTTCACTTTTCCTAAATATATATTCTAGATAAGTAAACGTGTACTAGTTAATTAGCTAACATAATTACTGTTCGAATTAATTACGGCTCGCGGCAAAGATCTAGCTTAAGATAAGCACATTCAAAGGCTCGCGCATCATTTGGATGTACTTATCTCCAAACCTCTATAAAGACAGAACGTGTGTTGGAAAATGATGTCTTATTAATGAAGTAAGAAAGCTGTTAAATATAGCTACAGAGGAAAGACTCCCGAATGAACTAAACTAAGATAATCTTAAATAGACAATGACTGTTGAAAAATAAAGTATCCTAATTAAACAAAGACTATTACTACTACTTGTGATGTTCCTGCTACTACTACTCGTGATGTTCCAATAACCTCAAGTTAGAATACACTAAGTATGTTATAGTTATCCAGTTTACATATGTCAACTAAAAAAATGTTTCTCTAAGAAGTTTAGCTTTAGGCTCCCAAAATAGTCGAGACACTGTCCTAAATACTTTTGATGATTAATTTTGCCATTTGTTGAGTTTTACTAGACGATTGACTACGGGAATAAAATATTTTATTTAAAATTTTCAAAGTTAAAGTTGAAGTTATGCTTGGTCATACTTTTTATATACAAGAAATATTAAGAATTTGAATGTACTTTTATTAAATATGATTAATTTCCAAAAAACTGATAAAATTTACTAACTTAATTTACCTCAACTATACAAGATAATTTGTTCTAAATGAATAAAATCTCCAAATAAATAAACACATAATGTCATATATTAGATTTCATATACGATCTATTATATTCTATTAAGTCTTTTGATGGCTATTATAAATTTTTTTAAGTTATCAGTATATAAAGTTAAAAAACAAGAAGATCAAAACACAATAAGTCCATTAAATAACAAGATGATCAAAATAAAAAGACACTTAATAACATAAAGAAGTAAACTAAGCCACACGAAGATTGAAACCATCAAAATATACCAAAAGAAAGTCGAAATTTCATATGAATGTAAGATTAAAAAAAACTCATAAAAGATACTTCATTGATAAACATGCCCTAGGAGGTTCGACAGAACTGAATAACCATTCACATGAGCCCTTCAATCCCATCACTACTTTGGCACATAACTAAACTCCACAATATCAACATCTTTTTCCAACTTAATCATATCATCTTCATTCAAGCAAACTCTAGCTTCAATTCCTTTTTTTGAATCCATCAAGAAGAACATTTGAAATGGCACATTTACTCTACTAACCCAAATTGGCTTAGCCCATCCAAAATCAGACTCATTTAGTGGAAATCTACACAAACTTGAAGTTGGATAAAGGTCAATTTCATCATCATTATACCCTTCTCTTATTTGATTCAATGACTCAATTAATATTGAGAAAATCTCTTCACTTGAAGCATTTGCAATGTTTGATAGAATTTTGTTCTTTGCATTCCTAATTAAGGTTACAATTTCATGTAATTCTGGATCTTGATTGCTCTGAGATGGCACACATTTGATTGGAATGTCAAGGTAAAAGTTCCCAAAGAAGTTTTGATCTTCGCCTGCACGCAAAAAGGGAGTAATAGTTTAGGTAGGTAAACAGAACAATAAATAATTAAGACATGAAATTTTTCGATTTGTTCATGTTATAGTGCTCGTACGTATTTTAGAATGAACCGTCAAATGTTGTGGTGGTGACATAAATAAGAATCTTTCACCCTCAATTACAGATTTTGTATTTAACTCATAGGTATGAAAGAAAGTGAATAAAAAATACTTTTTCGTTTAAGCTGCGGAGATCTGTTACTCAAGATCTCAATATGAACATCAAATACTAGATGTAAAAATATTCAAAATAAAATATCTAAACGAGGGTATAGAAGTATTTGGACATAACATAACTAAAAAAATAAAAAAATGTACTCTCCTTAACAAGGTTCTTAGATATACTAAAATAAACAAAGGTATGGTTGATTAGAGATGAGTTTCAAATGAAAGAAAGACTTTTGAAACTTGTAGTTTCACGTAAACTGAAAAAGTAGCATGTTACATGTTTTGCATACCTACTAGTTTTGGAGATCCTCTTCCTCTTAAATTTATGGCAAATTGTAGCATGGATGGCCTATTGTGACCTTGCCTCAACCTCACCACACGCATTAGACTTCTCCAAATAAGTGCAGTCAAAACTTCAACTCTTGATGAATAACTCAAAAACTTGTTCACAGTTTCCTTCAACTTAGATATAGCAATTTCATCAAACATGAAAATTTTAGTAGCAATTTTCATTTCATATCCTCTAGGCCTACCTTTTTTAATCATCTCGAAAATATTATCCTTTGGTGGAAATATTTTTGCTAAATCAGATCGAAATTGTAAATTTCTTGTATTCCCCTTCTCCATACGACTAACTTTAGCCCATTCATCAGTAATTGCGCAGCCGGAGAATCCATCACCTAATGTGTGGACCATCTGCACGGCTAGCGCTAGGCCACCATGTTCAAACATGGTGGCCTGAATTGCCATCATTGGTCGATTTGGCAATTCAGCTAGCCTGATTCTTATAGGTGGCACAAAGATTTTAACAAGGTCACTATCTTTGTAAGCTTTGTCTAGAAATTCATTCAATTGGCAATTCACCTTTGCTTCTAAGTAAATAACCCCTTGGTCATGACATTCAATGGAAGTACCTATAGACATTTTAAAACTTTTTCGTTAGAGATTGTAACACACAACATACTTGAAGTTGAATACTAGAGTACAACACTTTTTCTTGTTTTTTGATTCTTTTTTCAAGCGCAAAATTTAATGTTACATTACCGTCTTCAGACAACCTTCCAGCAAGTGGATAGAACTTAGTTAGAACCTCAGACAGTGAATTCTGTAGTTGTTTATGAACTTCTTCAGCGCGTTGTAGGTTCGATTTCAATTTTTCTGGTGGACCTGGAGGGTAGAAGTAAAGAAGAGGCACAGCAAAATTAGGAGCAATTTGATCAAAAAATGATAACTTGTAGGAATTGAGGTGATTTGGAGTTGGTAATGATGGTTTTACAAGTTTTTCATTCAAGATTTCAATTTCAATACAAGTACCATTCAAGTTTTGTTTTGTAATTTGACTCATAGTGTATATCTAGTGTTTTAATTTGGCTTAGTTTTAGCTTGAAACACTTTGGAATTTCTAAATTTTGATGATCTTTATACTATGTTAGTTTACTGGAAAGTCAAACTTCCAACTCCCAGGGAAGTATAAAACATCTTTGTTAGTCAACACTTCCAACCCCCAGGGAAGTATGAAGTTTCCACATGTATAACTGTAATTCTACTTGGATTTAGGGAATTGGTAGGCTATAAATCCACCAGCAAATTGCTCAGCCACCAGTCAACTTCCAAGTGAAACTACCATATTGCCCAGTGACACAACTTCATACATGGCTCATTGAAATTTACTAAATATGTAAATTTTTTATTTTTCAAAAAAGCAATATGAAATCGATAATAAAATTTATTTAGACAATGAAAAGTCGTTGACCTGACGAGCTCACTAGTTATAGAACATTCTATAAGCTCTTAAATACAGCCATAGCTTTCTAAAACGGTCATTCTCCTTAACAACATTTCACTGTAATGACCGAGTCTTTTTTGGAACTGACTTTTCATAGTCTCCATAACACCTCTTAGCTGTAACAGCTGACAACGCCGTTAACTAACTAGTTCTTCAATCTCAGAAATTGGGACCTGCAGCCAATATCTCCTCAGTCAAATTGTCATCAGCTCCAATCTGGTAGTTTGTGAACACTTCAAAGTTCTTCTTAAACAATCCTCCCAGCTTCAATAGAGTTTCCTGGTAGCCATCCTTGTCTGGCCACTATATTTTACAAAAAAAATAAAATACAATTCACTGTTAATTAAAGAGTTAATGTATGGCATGTGACGTGCTACAACATGTTAAAATGTATCGTACTAATAAATATTTTTACACTGTCAGCGTATATAAACAGAGTTACATGTTAACTTACAGCGTTCACTGGATCAAGAATCTCTGAAGGAACTCCCTCAAGTTCATTTGGGATTTCCAGCCCGAACACCTCAGTTTTCGTGTAATTTGCTTCCAAAAGTTCTCCTGAGTGGATGGCGTCGATGATTTTCCTAGTGTATGCTAACTTAATACGGCTACCTGTTCCGTAGCTGCTTGTAATCAAGAAAGTTCATTAGGTAATTAAGTCTAATAACATAACTATAAATTTTAATACATGTTGTAATTAGTGCTTGTAATTAGTTGTACCTTCCACCTGACCATCCAGTGTTGACAAGCCATCCAGTAGCTCCATGTTTCTGCATTTTCTCAGATAACATGGCTGCATATTTTGTTGGATGAAGCATTATAAATGCTGCACCAAAACATGCTGAAAATGTTGCAGTTGGCTCTTTAATACCATCTTCTGTTCCTGCCACCTGTTTGAATTTTTGAATCATTTCGTTCCCAAATGTTAGTCGTTTTATGAAACTGAATTCCTAACAAGATATTTGGTGTTTTAGAGAAACAAGAAGAATTTATCAATTCGGTTAAGGAAGCTCTGAAGCAGCAGTAAAGTTGTCTTAGTGTGAATTTGAGCAATGGCATCAGGGTAGACTGTCTACATCACACCCCTTGATGCTCAGCCCTTCCCCAGACCCCGTGAGAATGTGGGATGTTTCGTACACCAGTTTTACCATCAAGGCTATTAACTATCTTTCTTAAGGAGCGTAAACATAATGTGAACATGTAATTTTGTAAGCACTAGATTTCAGAAGAAAGTATACCAAAGCTGTGTAGCCACTAATAAAGTGGTACATTGTCTGTGCCAAGTTCAATTTGCTAACTGGAGGAAGCACACCAAAGGCATCACAAGCAAGAAGGATGACATTTTTAGGATGAGGACCAACACATGGTATCTTAGCATTTGGGATGTATTCAATTGGATATGCTGCCCTGGTATTCTCTGCAGCCAGAACAATAAATGACATTAGTCGAGACCAAACATTTTTTCGTACAACAATGTATGTACATAGCTATATATTTACCTGTTACAGATTTATCCTCGTAGTCCACCTCTCGAGTGTGTTCTTCAAAAACCACATTTTCCAACACTGCACGAAACAGTGAAACATATTACAACTAGGTAACACTTGCAACAACAACAATTGGTTGACATACTAGCAAGCTTCTAGTAGATTTACAATGTATACAATATGATCAAGTAGGAATCAGAAAAAAACCAGTGCCAAACTTGATGGCGTTCCAAATATCAGGCTCTTTCTCCCTCGACAGATCAATGCATTTAGCATAACAACCACCCTCAATGTTCGAAACACCATGATCACTCCAACAATGTTCATCATCTCCAATTAGGTACCTATTATGATCTGTAGACAATGTAGTCTTCCCAGTTCCTAAAATTAACACATTCCACAAAGAGAAACATTAGCAACAAAGTTAGATAGAAACAAGAAAATACACTCCCAAGTCCCATCTTTATACTGTCAGTGTATATAAATTATATCTTTACCTGATAATCCGAAGAAGAGGGCTACATCTCCGTCTTTTCCCATATTGCAACCAGAGTGTAAAGAGAGAATTTGACGTTTAGGCATTAGATAGTGCATTACACTAAAGAGACCTTTTTTCATTTCCCCTGCATACTGTGTGCCAAGGATGACCATTTCTCTCCTAGCAAGATTAAGGTCTATGCTAGTGGAAGAAGTCATATAGTGAGTGTATCGATTGCACGGGAATCTCCCAGCATTGTATATTGTGAAATCCGGGGCACCAAAATTCTCTAACTCTTCAGGAGTAGGTCGGATACACCTGTCACGCCCATACAATCACTATCAGTATACATAAATTAAATCCAGTTCATATTCATAATGATCAAGTGCTTACATGTTGTGCATGAACAAGGAGTGATAGGCTCTGGCAGATACAATTCTAACTTTGATTCTATTGATTGGATCCCAATTGAGAAACTGATCGTTAACGAAAACCTGAAATGTTTATGTAAAATTCCTTAACTTATTGACAGTCTAGTAAGCTGCAAAACTTAATTTAGTATACAACCATGATATGTTGCTTGGACTCTCTGAAAATGTTGTCACACTTACGTCGGGTCTTCCAATAAATTTACTCCTTTTGGAGGATTCAACATGCACCCGACAGTATTTTAAAAGAGTCTGAACAACAAAGAAATCATGTAAACAATACCTTATCCAATGAGCAAAGATAATCGACGGCTCTTTCTCTGTTGACAAGGAAAGTCTGTTCATCCATCTCAATATTGGGTGATCCCCTTTTGAAATTTACAACACAAGATGAAGTTAGAAAATCCCCAATACTCATAAAATTAAACATGGAAATAACACAATCTTAGTTATGATACGAGGGGAGCATCAAAAGCGGAGTTAGAATTTGAAGTTTATGGATTCTGAATTCTAGAAAAGACAAACTTGTTAGGTTATGATAGATAACTTATACTACTATTTAGCTGTAAGTTCATTTGAACTCAGTACTTTCCACGCAAAACATAAATTTATGTGTACAACTGGTCCATGCTGAAAAACTTAAAAGGCTGAATCCGCCTCTGTACATATTAGGTTTGAGCTAAAGCTACTCCATTTTGCCGAATCCATAAGCAACACTATAACTTCGCCTTTACCCCCTAGTACACCTAATTATTAGTCGGGACAGTAAATTTCGAATATCAAGTGCATACATTTAAACATGAACTTACTTTCCCCACCAAAGTTCTTCTGATGTGGTGTCATCCTTAACAACACGCTTGTCTCTCGGGGATCGCCCTGTTTTGGCACCAGAAAGTGTAGCCAAAGCACCACTAGAAGTGATGAATGACCCTTTTTCATACTGGATTGCTTGCTCATACAGCTCTACAAAATTGTATTAAATATCATACCAAATCAATCGAAAAATACAATATAAAGTACATTGACAATGTAATGAATTTTTATAATGCCTATTACAACAAGTTACGTGTCTTAAACTTTTAGATGAGACAGCATTTTAACGAATTACCAGCAGGTGATAGATTATAGAGTATGTGAGTAAACTTGAGGGCACTATCAGTAGTATTGCTAAATTCTGGAGCATGTTGATGAGAGGCATGAGCCACTTTGGGCGTCTCGGGTTGTTTCAATGGGTCGCCTTTAACTACCTTCGGCCCACTCTCCCTTGTCAAGGACGCCAATGATGCACTGTTACATTTGGTCGATCAGCTAAAATAATTATTCACATCTTTGATAAAAAGTGAATAAATATTATTACATAAAATTACCATTCTTCAATAACAACATATTCAGTATTATCAATAGACCGTCGCGTAAAAAATATTATAAGTAGGGGTTAATATAACCTGATTGATTGGAGCTGTTGTTTATTTTTGGCCACTTCAGCTGCAAAGGCAGTCTGTTGAAAGCCTTTGATTGGAGTATTGGGTCCTGATTTCTTCTTTTGCAAGGAATGCAACTCATCCTCTGTTTGTGCTTTCACTGGCACTGCACTGTCATCATGGCAAATCTCTTCTTTCAACCTTTGTGTCTCTATCTTTGCTAGTCCATTCGACACCATTTTTACCTACACATTCATTCAAGACATCCTTTTAAAAAAAAAATATTCTTTAAGGTATTATTAATAAACATTCAGTAGCGGAGCTACACATATGTAATAATTAATACTACGTAAGTAGGGCAAAATGTTTCTTTTTTTGGTGAACATAATTTCGAGAAGCTTCTACTCATATATAGTGGTTAAATACTACAATAACAATATATCAGTGAAATCTCATAAGTGGAGTCTGGGGAGGGTAAAATGTACGTAGACCTTACCACTAGAATAACTAGATATGAAAAAAAGAGAAAGAAAAAGAAAAGGAAACAGGAAGACCAATTAATAACAAAAAGTACACGTAGTGTGTAAAACTATAAAAAAAAAAACATATATGACGAATAATGATAACCCGGGATATAAAAACGCAACTAGTCCTACTATCCTACTATACCCCAAAATTAGACATCAATCTAATCCTACTAACCTATTAGCTTGTTACTCTAATCCGTGACCTCCACTCCTCTCTATCTAGGGTTATGTCTTCGATATGTGTTAGGTAGAATATTGGATTTAAGAACTTACTAAATATAAAAAGTGACATTCGCTTTCAAATTATTTTTTTTAAAAAAATATTATAAAATTGAAATGAATGAAGTACGATAAAATCTTCAAAATTTGGAAACAACAATTATCAAAGACTTCCCATTAAAACTTCAACAACAAAAATTTGAAAGATTTAAGTATCTATAAAATTAACATTATTGCATGCATGCATATATGGAAGAAGAATTCATGAATGGTTAAATCGAAGTCGAAGCAGAAGCAGAAGTGATGTGAATTATTTAAGAATCGAAGTCGAACTAACCAAGATCAATAAGGATTGTTGGTACAAGAAAACAATTTTAATAAATATGATGTTTTATATTGGGAAGTAAACTTGATGTTTTATATTGGGAAGTAGAGCTTTAGTTTACATTGTTGACTAATTCCTAGTCTTAAGTAACCATAATTAGTGGCTAGAGAAAAGGGAATACTTGTTAAGATATTTTTCTTAAACTCACTTTTAATTAAAGACCAAGTAATTAATAATTAATTAAACTCACTTTTAATTTGATATTACTGCTTCCTCCTCAAAAAAATAATATTAATTAGGAGATTTTTTAAAATTAGTTAACCCCTTATCTAAGTTTACTTGTTCAGTGTTGATTTGTTACATTTTAAAAAAATAATAAATAATGTGATAATTTTATTATATAAATGGGAAATAAGTACTAGTATTTAATAAGAAGAATAAAATGAGTATAACATGATAAGTTATTCATTGATTTTTTTTTAAATTAAACAAGTAAAAATATCTTTAATTTCTTAATAATAAATAATCTAAGATAATTATTTTTAAAAATTACGTCAAATAATTTTAGATAATTAATCTACTTCCATCAATTAGTGCTCTCTTCATTTATTTTTATTTATCCATTTTAAAATTTTGTAAGCTTCTTAAGAAATAATATAATGATTAATTAATACGAATATATCACCACAAATTCATATTGACCAAGCCCAAGAGAAATTTTCCGTTCCATTTTTGAGTCTTAAGAAAAATCTTTACTAAAAATATGCGGCGCAAATCCAAATTAATCGGATTTGACCTCACCCCACCCCCCCCCCCCAAATAGCAACCACCTACCCAATATAATTCTACAATTAGTGTTCGTGGGATAAAATGTACGCAAACATTAACTTATAGTTTATTTGGATGGTTGTTATGTATTGTTTCATAATGTATTGTAATGTATTATATTGTATCGTTCTGTGTTGTTTCAATGAATACAGTGTTTGAATTGAATAGATTGTATTATTCTCAGTCATTACATAATATCATTTATCGATAATTTAAATGATAAACCTACATAGAAATGCGAGTCTATTAGAAATATTCGTTCAGAAATGACCTGATGATTTGTCAAATTAATTTATTCTTTTCATATCAAAAGGGCAGTAAAGGAAATATATGTGTCTTGTGTATCCAACAAACGTAAAGTCCACAATGTTTGTGAATATTTTAAAATACTCTATTTTTAAAAAATTATGAATTGCATTAGTTTATTATTTTTGGTAAAAATGATATTATATTTTATTTCTGCATTATTACATCAAAATTTTATTTTATACAAATTTATATAAAAATTTAAGTGATTTATGTTATGAAGAAGGTGTTTAAATTATCACATTAAAGATACATTGTACAATTTATTTTTTCAATAAGTATTTGATATTTGTATTAAAATTTGATTAAACTCGAATTCATAGTGAAAAATCTCATATTAAGAGTTAATCAATCCCTAGAAAAAATGACTCGATCCCCATTATGTGAGCTTAGTATTATGTTTCTACAATACTTAGTAAGAATATTTTAAAGTTTCAAGCAAGAGTTCATTGAAGTTTTAACGAGATTTAATTTGTATACATTGTCTCATGAATCTCCTATCTTTCGATATTTCATTTAACAATATATTAAAAGACTTGTGAGCTAGAAATTGGGATAGCGAAATTCTACGAATATTGATAGACCTGAACTTGAAAATATATTCAATCATCAACAAGGGTTGTGGTCCAATCAGAAATATCAAAAAAAATAATTAAAGGATATACTTTAATATCAAATTATTTCAAAAGACAAAAAAGGTTGATTAACATTTAGTACAAAGTAAAGGAATATCAACAAAATAATTTGATGATATATTTTAATATCAAATTTATTTTAAAAGATAAAAATGATTGATTAGTATTTTGTACAAAGGGATAGGAAAAGAAAAAATAATGTATTTACACTTGATGATATGGGTTAGTAAATATATATGTAATTTTTCAAAGTTAGAAACTCAATAGTATAAGTTACTACACATGTAATAATTTGTTCACTTTATATTTTTTTTTATTAATTAATATGGTACACACATGCAAAGCACTTACACTAAACTATACTTATAAAATATGCATAGGCTATTATATACGGGAAAAAAAAATTATGGATCCTTATTTTGTGACCCCTAAATATGACGTGAATTCTATAAAAGCTATGAATCATTGAATATCATTCACTAAGTAATTAAAAATGGTCCTACGACATTTAGAATCTAAAAAATTCGTTCAATAATATTTATAAAATATTCATATGCTAATACACACGAAAAACTTTTTTTTTAAAATCCTGAATTCCTATTTCATAACCCTATGTTCTAAAACGGTGGCGCAGATCTTCTAAAGACTATAAAACTGAAATCATGAATTTGATTGATTTTCATGTGAAATAGAATAATGTACAGGGAAAAAATGGACAACATTTTGAAGGCCCAGTTCTTACAAATTGCACAAACATATTTGAGTGATGGAAAAGGGAAATATGATGAGAGCTGAACATGGTAGCAGTTCAAAATTATCCAGAGAATAGTTATATGGTTTCATTCTATAAGTAGTTGCTTGTTTACCAATTTTAGTTGTGGCAAAACATTTTAAGTTATAACTGTAACAGCCATAAATAAACTCACAGACCAAAATGTCCTGCATGTTCAACAGAACCAGCTTAGACATGTTCCTGCTAGCATAGAAGACTCTCAAGCATGATTTTCCTGTATGTGCCGTTTGTGGTCCCTCTCAGAATAATCATGCCTCCCCGGCCTGTTTCTATCATCTGGAAAATACTCGTGCTGCTTTCCCTCCACTAGTTTGTCTGAAGGGCTACTTGCCTTTCTCTTCCTACTGTTTGACTTTGGTGACCGATAACCCCTGTCAGCATCATCAAATGGTTCAAGTTCCCCTTCTTCGACGTAGTCAAGCTCTTCTCCTCGTGAAGACTTCCACTTTGAACCTTGGGGATGTCCATCTCCAGTCTCATCTTGAAACTTTGGGTGATATGTGTTCTCATGCTCCGGCCTGTTTGAAGACTTAGACCAGCTTTCCTTTCTTTCCCGCTTGTTTTTCTCATTCCCAGCTGCCAGTTCTATTCCATCCTCCAATTCTCTCTCAATGAGATCATCGTCATCCATAACATCAGTTTTCTTGGTTACATCCCCTTGAGACTTCCTGCGTTTCTCCAATGCTGCCTTGACCTTGTTCTCAACAGCTGCTTTGACCTTATCTTTATCCATCTTTCTAACTTCTTGTGGAGACTGGCCAACTGCACCATCCTTGTTCTCCAGGGCTCTACCATGGTACTTCTCCTTTGATTCCCCTTTATGCCTTGGTTCAGCTTTCCTAGTGTTCACTTCCTGATCATCTTCAGCATTGCTCTCAGAACCATGCCTAGATCTACTTTGTACCTCTGCCGTACTACCCTGATAAGACACCTGCTCTCTTTCATGCTTCTGTCTATCATTCATCTCATCATCTCCAATACCGTCTGAAAAGTTATGCTCAGCACTTCCATACTCATTATTGCTATTTTGAGCGGTCCTTGTAAGCCCATTGTGATTATCAGCATACGATTGATCAGGAATTTCCCTAGAGGATGCAGGATTGGAGGTTCCTGCATTTGTATTAGCACCTCCACCCAGGGAGTTACTGTTATTTGCAGCATGCTCTTCTTGGGCAGCTGAAGATGTTCCACCAGGCCTTTGATTTCCACCAGCACTTCCTTCTGCTTCGCTAGCCTGAGGTGGCACTCTATTTTGTTCATACAATTCTAGCATTTGGTTGCTAACCTCTGCAAGGGTAAAGAATACAAGTAAGATACAGAAGAGCTATTGCATTAATGTTTGTACCCAACACTAACCACCACCACCCACCCAAAAAAAAATCAAAATTTAGTCCCCTACTAGGAAAAAAATAATTGAAAAGGTCATTTCAGAACATTTTCATGTACTGATGAGGATATCCTTGAAAGTAAACCAGACTGAGTTCATCCAATACCACAAATTTCATAAAGTATACATATCCAAGGCAAGACACCAACCCTCCAGTTGGCGTGGGGTGACATCAAACTCCTGCCACCAAACCTTTTCGCCATCAGATGGGAGCTTTACTTTGAGAAACTTGGCTGCAAGGAAAATGGCCCCTGCTGCAATGTGATGGGGCTTAAATTGCAAGCATAAGGACGTCCGAAGCCTGCACGTGGCTCTCCCACGTCAACTAGAGATAAGTGTGACCATCAATCGGAACCATACAAAAAATACAAAGAGAAAAATACATTACCCATCATTCACAAAGTTCCATGCAACTTGAGCTAGGGCATTTTTAGCAACATTGAATTTCTTTATTGCCTCGACAAGGGGTTTATATGGATGATGTACATTAAGAACAAACGCAAGAGTTGCAAGAACCACCCTCTCTCCAGCCAAAATTAGTTCTTTTTGTTGTTCATATACTTCCTGCATAACGTTGAAAATTTTTCAAAACCCTTTAATATGTAATACTAAGACCCTGGAAATGATTCAAGGTACCAGGGGAATCATATTAACTCCAAACTGAACAACCGATAACTGACCATACAAGCAAAATCTTTCAGATATAAGCATTGCATGATGAAGCAATCATAAAGGGAAAAAATCAAAAGGAGGACCTAAAATCAGAACATGGAATTAATAGGTATGTACACGACCACAAGGCCAAGGGGCAATACCTTTTGCTTGATCCTCTGAATAGCTGCAGGATCCTTTTTATGAATGATCTCATAAGAAACAAGTATAACATCTTTCAGGGGACGAGGAGTTTCTTCAACCTTTCCTGCTAGGAACATGCATACTGTGGCAACAGTCTGCAAAAGGTATGGAAGATGGACAGAAAATTAGTTAGTCCTAACTACCACAAACTTTAGCTAGTTAGTAAAATTGCCCCTGACAAAGTCCATTCATGATCGGATTATAATTTTTTTTCCTTGTCCATTGACATACTAGACATGTTATTAGACAAGGCTAAAGAAAACTTGTCCAGTGGCATATACTTAAAACATAAATTCAGGCACTGCAACTACATTATTTTAGGTTGAAGAAAACAAAAGAACTCCAACTAAAATATGCTACTAAACTAGCTTTCAGGAAAGATTCCAACTAATGTCTTGCCATGTCTTGGCACTACCAGTTGGGTCTGTAAACAATCTAGGGATTCTTCACGAGAAATGGGCTTGAGAAGGCCACTAGGAAAGCTAACCAACCCGAGCACAGCAAAATACACCTAGGGGATTCCACGAGAGAGAAAAAAAAACAATATAAAATAGAACATAAAGCCCGAGGAAAATTTGAGAATCTTTTCACTAACTGAGAGTCAAACTTCCATTTTTCATCTGAAACAACCATAAACAAGAGACCAACCAACCAAAGATGCTGCAACCAACCAACATATTTTCCTCCAATCTTCGTCCCCTTCCCCTTCCGAGTTTCTTATTGCTGTGAATTTGTGAAATATCTTGAATTGTTGCCCATCATTCTAAAATCCTTCAATTAACGATTATTATAGTGTTCTTAGTACCATAAGGAACCAACACCTGTAACTGAAATTGTTCCTCACAGACTTCACAAATTTGAAAAAGTAATGCATCATTTTGAAATGCTTAACCCTACAACATAATTGGAGATCAGTGCTTAATACTCATGAGAAAATGCTTATAGGTATGATGATCTAAGGTCCAACTATATTTTTAGTAGGTATTGCAAATTTGATCTAGTCAAATGAAAGGTATCTCTATCTTGAGAGTCAAAAGTCGGTGCCCCTCTGTGTTGGACACTACTTCATGCTGAATGCGTGATGGTTGCTAATTTGAGGCTCAACAAACTAGTTCATTTACAAAATTGCATGTTCTGCGGAAATGAGAATGTTAGACATGTACAACGGAGCCAAAACTCGGGTAAGAACAGTGGGAGGAGACTCGGAGTATTTTTCCTGTAGAGATGGGACTTCATCAACGATCTGTGTTGAGCCCTTTTCTGTTTGCCTTGGTGATGGATGAGCTGACACAGCCTATCCAAGAGGAGGTTCCATGGTGTATGCTATTTGCAGATGACAGAGTATTGATTGATGAGACTCGAGCTAAAGTTAATGATAGACTAGAGGTTTGGAGACATGTTTTGGAATCCAAAGGGTTCAAACTGAGCAGGACCAAAACAAAATACTTGGAATGCAAATACAATGTTGTGAGGGATGAAGCAGACATTGATGTGAGGCTTGCCACTCAACCTATTCCCAAGAGAGAAAACTTTAAATATC
>JBCEWC010001910.1:0-37518 GCA_038996855.1 Solanum aculeatissimum | reverse complement strand
AAAGGATAATTCAACTTAAATCATGAGAAAATCCATAATCAAAGCATAATGCAATTTACCCATGCATAATTAAACCACTAAGGGACATGCACATTGATCCTTCAAGAGATTTCATGAAATTCATAAAATTCAAACTTAAATCATCATTAATTCATCTAATTTCTACAGCCCACAATCCAATGGAATGAAATAGTTCAAAATTAGAGAACCCACAACTTGAATAAACTTAAAATCATAAATTAATGTGTAGGGTTCTTGGGTCTTCATGGCTGAAAGAAAATCCATGAATCAAACCCACATACCAAGAGATTAACCACAAGAATTGAAGATTTTAGCAAGTAAGATGATCTTCCCTAATTTTTTTAAATCTTTCAACAATGGAGGTCAAGAGAATTCAAGAAATTTTAGAGAGGATTGAAGAGTGTTTTTATGAATGAAACAGGATTAGGGTTTGAATTTAGGGGTTTAGGAGACTTTAGGGAAGTTAAAAAAGTCATAGGATTAAGCTAATTTACGAAATTACCATTAATGAAGCGGACTAATCATAGAAACACAGTGTCACACGAAAGGCCACCGTTGGCTGTATACTGGTACTTGGTCCGTGTACTGGACCATCTAACATAACTTGTCCTAGACTTCGACTCAAACTCTCGGGGGACTTTCTGGAACACTTCACGGAGGAACTCACGGACCATGTGGATGCAAACGGACCGTGTACTGGTCTGTGATGCAGCACTTGGACTGGAGTCCAGCCCTAAAAGCTTTCCAAGTTTCTCATTATAACACAACAGTTGAAAAAATCAAAGGAACCAAACCCAAGCCTCTTAACATTCTCTAAGCATTTGTAGGTATTTGAACATAATAATGCAGAATTTAAAATGGGGAATGGGACGAAGGAACATTCAACATAAAATTCATAAAATAAAGAATACCTACATAAGACTTCATACATTTACTAACATACTATCTAGATAAAGACTTGGTAGGGGCTAAGACATTTTCAAAGCTCACCCTCAAGTATTTGTAGCAAAAGAGAAACAACATAGAAAGTAAAAGCCTCAAAATTACAAGCTTGAATGATATTAGGTGTTGTCCTCAAACTAGAGGACTCACCAAACTTGCTAGTCTTCACGTCCATAACTAGCCACAAGTCAGGGGAGAAGAAGGATTGTTGGTCCCTACATCGTAATATTATGTGAGCCAAAAATATGTTAGTACTTTGAAATGTACTAAGTATGTGGGATGCAAATGCAACATGTGAAATTATAATGTCATCATGCATGAAATTGTAATGTCATCATAGGAAATATGCATAGTCATAATAAAATACTAAAGCTTAATATGTAATGACTGATCATTGCATCATCGGAAACATGGTTTGAAGCAACTACAAAATCATATAGATAACTATGTGGGAGGAGACTATAACTGACATTTAAGACCTTGAGCTACTACAAAAATCCAACATAATCCCCTACATCGGCAGTGGGAGACTACTGGCCATGTAGAACTCTATCAACTTAGGCATGCATATCTTAACTTTAACTTTTCTATTATGGATCCACTAGCTTTATCCTACAAGGACTCCTATGGTGGTACATAGTTAATGAGACAAGAGGTGGACTAAGGTTCCCTTACCAAGCCCCACCTCAATGTCCCATTTGGTACTAAGTCAAATCCCACAGAATACTTTTAAAAATATTTTCATAATCATGTATTCACAAGTTTGAAGACATAAACATCGTCATATAGTTGTAGCTCATTAACTTAAAAATCTGCTCAAGTGAGAATTGTCTTTTGACATGAAGGTCCATCTCTATTGAGAATTATCTTTTCACCATCTTAAAAATTATGAAAGGTCATCTTAAAGACTTTATAAAATTTCATTTACTTGTATGAACATCAATCCAAAACCCCTTATCATTCATAATGTACTTCATCATAGAGATTAACTTAAAACTTAGCAGGCTCATGCAAGTAAATTTAAAAACATGCAATTAAAGAGTATTGTTTAATAACATGATGAAATTAATTCATTCAAAAACCATTCTTAAAAGCCGACTTTATCTATTCAAAATCCTACAAAGAGTTATCATGAAATTCATCTTGAAAACCATCACAAATCATAACATGTAATATCATAGTATCAATATACCTCAAATAACTGAAAATACATCATAATGTCATCATTTAAAGAGAACACATGAAACCTATAAAATTCCATAACTTAAAGAAAAGGTAAAATAGAAAATTGTTGGACTTTGTAGATGAAAGAGATTCACAAATCAAACCCACATACCTGGTTAGAAGACCCTAAGGGGAGATTGAATCTTGGAGAAGGAGACTTGGTGAAATCCTAACATTTCTTCTTTCCTTGGGGAGGATTCTTTGCCATAGGAAATTTGAGAGATTTGTAGTGGGGAGTGAATATGAGTCTTTTATAGGGTTTGGGACTGATGTGGATAGAATTAGGTTCAAAATGATATAGTACTAGTTTTAGGCATGAGAAATTTATGGAAACTCCCTTTATTTAAACTATCAAAACCACACCACGACCACCATCTATAGGTCGTTGATGAGTCCTTATCTTGGAGTCATGTTTGGCTTAGAATGTGAAGAATTGTTATCCTTAATGTACTATTATGCTCTATATGCTGATTAAATTGTATATTTCATGAGAGGATTGGAGATAAAAGTGCACAAGTGGACAATGCTCAACAAAATATTAAAAAAGGGAAAAATGTCAAAAAGGCAAATAAAAGTGACTTCACCGACATATTCGGCACAACGTCGAAGACTCAATGATACCGCCTAACATTGCAACAACCAAGCCCCAAAGTTGTTCGTAGAAAGGTGATTAGAATTGACATCGCCAACACATTTGGTGTATCACTGAATGGCCAAGGAGACCGCTAGTGTTGCAGTACTTAGAACCCTACGTTTATAATAGAATAGTGATGCATATGGATTTTCAGCAGATACTCGAACATGACCGACAGAGGTTACAGATATCGCCCAATATTGCAAAGACTCAAGACTTTAGGATATGAGGAAGAAGGCAGTCAAGTGCATATTCGACACATCATCGAAGTGCTCGGCGGTTGCCGACCTTGACCGTCGAATGACAATCTGATGCATAAACTTTTATTAATTTGCACAGACTATATAATATTTTTGGTGAGGATATTGTACATAGCATTGTATATCAAATTTTACAGATAGAGTGAGAGAGAGAGAGCATATAGTACATAGAAGCTTTTTGCTCAAGTAGTACAAGGGTTTGGTGATTTCAAGCTTTAGAAAGAAAATTTTGGCTGGAGTAATTCAACTTTCTCTTGTATATTCATATTTCCCATGTACTCAACTATTAATTATGGTATTGTTTATTTATTTTTTAGCATGAGTGGCTAAAACCTCTATGTTGGGGGTGTGTAAATAATATGAGTCTTCGATTTTATTATTTTGGGCTATGATATTTTGATTATATTAATGTTAAATTGAGTGTGTTTACACCTATTTCTAAGTTTCATCTACAATCTTGAAGTTGCAAACTTGGAGTTTACTTTTGATCTCTTATTATTGCATTAATTTGAGTAATTAGAGTATGTAATAGGTGTATTAGCTAGAAATCTTATAGGGGTTTAGTTTAATGCCACAAACTTGGGTTCAATGGATAAAGTATTAGGTGGTTTGATAAAATTTCTCAAGTCATACATGTCCTTGAGTGATTTGTGCATGACGTCGTAATAGATTCATGTGAAGCACCTTCATTATTGTAAATGAAGTGTTGGTTACTAACAACCTAGCCTACTCATATATTTTTAAATCGGCTAATCAAGTGTTTAGACTTGGTCAACTAGATGTATCCCCATATTTGCCCAACCCTGACATCTCTCTTAATCAATTGTTAATATTGTGATTTAGAATTATTGTTAGCTGAATCCTAAATTTATTTATTGTAACCCCCCAATTAGACCCTACAAATGCCTATTTTAATGAATAACTTAACCTCTTGAACAACCATTCCCTGTGAGATTCAACTCTAACTCTTTTTTTGGTTAATATGTTGATAGATATCATCCCTATTTCCATTCACGAAGTAGGTTTGAATGCCATAAAAATGGCACTATTGCTGGGGAATGGTGCTAGTTCTTGATTGATATTTTTTTAACTTAGTTTTTATAGTTAGAGTTGTCTTATTTCTTTTCTTGTTGTTTTTTCGATTAATTAATAAGGTGTTAAGATGGATGAGTCTTGAAGCGTACATGGTAATAAGACAGGAGATATAAATGACTTACATGACGTTGTATGCGACTCAGTGGGGAGTATGTGAGTAATTTGATTATCCCCCTTGGTTAGAGGTGTTGTGTTTCATGTCACTAGCTCTATGTTACAATTTATTTAGATGAAGGGGATATTCAGAGGGCTAGCCCATAAACATCCCTATAAGCATCTCCAAAATTTTGTAGGCGTTTGTTTTCTATTCAACTTTTGGCTACACAAAAAGCCATCATGTTGAGACTGTTCCAATTCTGTAAGGACCTGAACTTTCGAAAACCTTGTCAATGTGGTGTGCACAAAACTGTATCTCATTTTGGGTGGTTAATGTTCACCATGAGTCTCTCTTATGTAGCCGTGTTCAAGAGATTTATGATGGTTAAGTTTATTTTAAGAACTGTTGGAAGGGTCAATTTTATCTGGTCATATCATTTAGCACAAGAAGAACTGGGTGGGCTACAACCTATCAAATTTAAGTTCTTTGAGTTATATTTCCAAGTCACTTGGTTTAACTTTATTTGGAGTTCAGATGAGAAAGTTTTGCCCATTTTTGTAAAGGCTATCTGTGCTGGGATTTTTGTTGAGTTTTGGTCAAGGCATACTTCAGGAAGACCCTATACGGGTCGTGAAGGCTTGTACAGTCCGTGTGGGGGTCTCGTGGTCCTCAACAAGGGTTGTGGTAAAGTGTTTCGTGATGTTTGCAACCTAAGAAATTGTTATAAGTATAAGGTTAAGGTTCCAAAACTTGCGTCATCGAGATGGAAGTCCTCGCGGCCTATTTGACCTTTGTCAGATCATGTGGCTTGTCGTGGTGCTAGCCCTTGGCTGGATTTTGACCTAGTGAAGTATGATAGACCAATATATAGTCCATGAAGTACCTCACTGTCCATATGGCTTCCCGTGTGGAAGTTGGAGTGGAAAAGTTTTATGTATAGGATTACCGTCTCAGAGCTTCACCAGTGAAGAGTTTTCTAAGTGTTGCTCCACGGATGGGTACACAACCCATACTCCTCTTCACTTCTTGTGAAGTGGGTCATCTAGAAGACCCCTGGCAACTTTTCATGCCCATTTCATTAATGGTTTATTTGTAATTTTTGTGATTTTCTAAGGTCGTTTTAGCCTTCCTAAGCCCTCCTAAACACCTGAATTAACCTATACTCCTCCATTCACATTCAATTCAATTCATTACACTTAGAATATTCAAATTCTCTTTCCAAAAAACTCCTCTCAAGTATGGCTTGAGATTCAACTTGGGAATTCAAAGAGGCCTTCTTCTCCAATCAATTTCTTCTCTATTTTCTTGGTCATCAAAGGTATGTGGGATTGAATCATGGTTCTCCTTTCAACCATGAATTCCCCAAACTCTTTTCTACTTAATTCATGGATTTGAAGCTTACTTTAATTATAGGTCTTTTAAATTATTATTTATTTGATTAAATAAAGTTATGGACTATGTTTAATTATTGTTTTTAAAGAAAATTAAGTCCTAATATGTTGAATTGCATGAACATTATTAGGATTTGAATATGAATTGTCCCTTTAAAGTTTGATTTAAGCATGGATAATCTAAATTGTGATTTAATTATGGATTTACTTGAATTTCATGTTATATTATTTATTTAAGTTTGAATCTCTATTGCCCGTGTATTTCCCTTATCTCTCATGGCATATACATACATGAATTATGATTTTCATAGAACTCTTGAAGTAGGGTAAGTCCCAATTATGCGTATGACTATGTTTTGAAGTAAGTATTGGTTATGAAAAGCTTGTGATCACATCATGTCTAGGATTATGGATCTTTGAGAAATTATGGGTTTTTACACCATTATGTTATGATTAACGAACTACTCTTATACATGTATTCATGAAAGTATGATATGAACTATTGTTTTGCTTTTTAGCCCAAGAAAGCATGATTATGAAGTATGTTGGCTTTTAAGCCTAAGTATGTATTGTTAAGATTTGAAAGACTTGTCCTCTTTTTTGAAAGAATGTATATGTATTCCCGTGGGATGACGACTTAGAACTGAATGAGATTGGGGGTTGGGGCTCAACCTAAGGGTCCTTATGTAAAGTTTCATTTCTCATAACTATGTTCCAACATAGGTTTTATTACCCTCTTTGAGGGATGGATATTACCCTTCTCAAGGATGGTTATTTCCCCTTTTAGGAATGGTTTATTCCTCTCTTTGAGGGATGGGGACTACCTGATAAGTAGTTTGCCCTTTTCATCGATGTAGGGTGAACATCGGGGATTCTAAGTCGTAGCTCACTTGGTCTTATATTGTGTAGGTTGAGGTGACATCCCTGCTATGGCTAAATTACTTTTGCATTCATGCATCAATAATTTCATGACATATTGATATTGTATCCCTTCTTATATACTTATTTCTATATATATGTGCCCTTGTCATCTAACATTGATTTGTAGGATTTCATGTGCATTTTCATGCCTGCATACTTAGTACATTTAAATGTGCTAACATATAATCTTTTGCCTACATGATCTAACCATGTAGGGGCTGGAGAATATCACCTTCCACCTCTTGATGACTAGTTGATTGATTAAGAGTTGCTTGCGGTGAGTCCTATCATCCAAGGACAAGCCAACTCCTATCTACCTATTATGGTTATGTTGACTATCTCTTTACTTTGAGGGTGAGCCCGGGAAGTGCCTTGGCCCCCGACCTATTCTAAACTAGAGGCATTGTTGGACATCTTGTAGACTCTCGTACCGATTATGCTATGTGTATTTCTTTTAGATGTTATTGCTATGTATTATGCATGGATGACATGATTTTGTGATATGAGATATTATGTAATATCCTAAGTCCTATGATACCCCCATATCTTAAGTCCTTCTTACCCGTCCCTTAGTTTTTTGCGTTATGTGCTATGTGAATCCATGTATATCCTTATCCCTATGATATCCCCATAGCGTGAGTCATACTTACCCTCCCCATAGATCTATGTGTTTAATGTATATTTATGAGCTTCCAAATTGATGATGTGCAAATATATGATATGAGGCTTATTTTAGGACTTTTGGGTTCCCATTTGTCATGTCACTTCTAGGCCCTACTCCTGAGTCATGACATATTCTCCAAACTGGAGTAGCTATGAGGTGGTTAGCTAAACTTTCTCGGGATTCAATTACATTATGGGAGGAATTGCAAGATGCCTTCCTTGAGAGGTTCTTTCCTCCCTCGAAGATGGTTAAGTTGTAAAGGAGTATTGAAAGTATCAAAAGAATTGAGGGACAACCATTACATGAAACATGGCTTCAACTTTATAAACATCTCTTTCAATATCATAACCATGGAGTTTTGAACCACCTATTGTTAAAATATTTCTATGTGAGCCTTGATGTTGTCCACAAAGGTGTGGCTGACCAGTTGGAACGAGGAGGAATCATGAAGCAAATTTCATCTGCTTGTGCGCTAGTAATGGTATGACCAATATTAATTAGGCTTGATATACAAGGGATGGCCTTTTATCTTCCACTCATAGGGGTTCGTCCAAAGAACAACTAGCCAAAGATTAAGAGAGTGATGAAAACACTGATAAAATTTTGACTCAGTTGAATCTCTTGACTAAGCACGTAATGGGTGGAAATTGGAAGAGTGTTAATTCCATAGGTGTTGTTGGTGATGTGGTTTATGATAATGTACCATATGAAAGAGGCTATAGCAAAAAGGTACATTATATGGGTAATTAGGTTATGGGTTCTCGACTGGATTTTCCAAGGCCACCCGAGAATCAAGGTTGGAACAATGGTGCTGGATAGAGAGATAGAGCCCGGGTGGATCAACCTCAACCCGAAGGTTTGAGAGATCATTATAGTGCAAGATATAGGTCATTCCACTCCATGATAGAGTGAAAGCTACTGATCCAATTGTCAATCTAGAAAACTTTTGGACCAAAAACATGTTGACATGGGTCTTGAACAAAGTTAAGGATTACAATAAGGTTTTAAAGGAGATGGAATTTTATTTCTCATAGTTTATTTAAATTTTCACTTTACACCCAACTTCCATTAAATATTAAAAGACCCAACTTGGTAATATCTTGGCCCATCTCGACCAAAAGCCGAAGGGACGTCTGCCCAATGACACAATAGCCAACCCAAAGAATGTTGACCAACAATATTTGTCTACCATGACTCATAGTGAAAAAGTTATGAAAGGTACTATTACTACACCTGTTGTTGAGAATGGAGAAAATGAAGTGAAAGAGGATGAAGGTGCAGTGGATGTTATTGACAATGATGATGTTATGGTGAATGAAGGTGGTGAGACTCTTGGCAAATCCGAGAGTATGAAAAAGAGAAGGTTGGGGGTGATGCAAAGAATGCTAAAATTCCATCACCAAAGAACGCAAATTCAGCAAGATGTTAAAGGCTCCTCAGGTCAAGATAGACCCTTCTTGTATTTTTCTTTGGAGTAAGTGCTTTCATCAACAAAAATCTCATTTAGAAATTCTCATCGCTAGTGCATCATCATAGAGGCATGTTTTTGTCCCTTTGGTTTACTTTATTTTTGAAGAATGATATTGGATGATAAGGACATGATAAGGGTTTTATGAGCTTGATAATCATAGTATGTGGTTGAAGTTCTTGTTTGAAATCATGTGGGTGATGTGTTTTTAATGATTTCAGACCCTTATGCTTTAGTTGTACTTAGTTTATTTAGGTTTTTGATTCTTTTGAAAATAGTAAAATTGAATGTTCGTGTGTTATGGGCAAGGGTTAGATTTGATGAAAAGGTTACCCAATTAGTGAATGATGTGGTGCATTGACCCAATTTTTATTATGATATTTTGATAAATAGCTTATTGTTGGGAAATTTCCATGATCATGTGAATGCTCTAATTTAATATGCATGCTTATTGTATTGGTTACTTTTGTGGGTTATGGGTGATGTCTGAGTAACCCTTAAATTCTTTTAAGCAGCTTGAACTTTTCCTATGATAGGTTGGGTGAGGTCATTCTTAGGGGTAAGTCATCATTTGATTGAATTTGTAGTCATGGTAACAATGTGAAGGTATCAATAGATCTTTGAGCATGTATTTATGATTTGATGGTAGGATGGTGCGTGATTTGTTCCCTCATTTTGTGCAAATTGATTAAATTTTGAATAAGAGGGTGTTGGTCTTGCCAGTTAATTTTAGCAATAGTTATTTTGATCACTGAAGTGGACTCGGTGATGCACCGAAATGTAACACGCATCACTTTTTTTGACAAATCTTCAATGATGAGTTCTATAACTTTTAAGGATGGTAATTTTCACTGCTAAATCAATTGAGTGGATCTCCAGATTTGCACTTCTATCACTGAAAGTTACAGTGATTAAAAGTCTCAAATCTGTGAAAAAATGCAACGGACTATTTGGATACCAAATCAGTTCGAGGGATCGCCAAATATGTTTAGTGGACAAATAGACCTGTCCTCCCTACATGTTTTTCTTATGCTTAACTTTGCACCTTATTTTTCTATGATTGATTCTCATACAACATTTTGAGCTTGTTTTGTAGATATAGGCAAATCAAAGGAACCTATCACTCGAGGTTGATCCCAGGCAGCTCGAGGAGTCATGATATCCCCTAATCGAGTAGAGTAAAGACCTAAAGGACCTTATTGAGAAGTACATGGAAATGGAAAGAAGAAGGTGGTTGTGCACAGAAAACCAGGAAGTGATGATAAAGGTCCCTAAATGTGAGATGGGCTACTTCAAAAGATGAGCAGGAAGGGTCCAAAACCCCACAACATAAGCGTAATTCAGAGCTAAGTCCTAAAATGTAACAAAGTCAGGCTAGGCAAAAATACCTTCATGATCCTCTCTTTTAGACATCCTAGAGAATCTAGGAGACAATAGCCCTAAGGGACCTAAATAGACTTAAAGCAGAAGGGCTCAAGACAATCTTAGAATAGAAGAGGCTGTGAACCAATGGGGTTGTTGATCGGTACCCCAAGGTGTGGAAAACTCTTAAGTTCTACAATTTCTAGAAATTCACTACACCTCGGGATCTGTACATTCCAAGCTTGGCTAGAGAGTTTTATGAGGCCTACGCCAAGGCTATTCCAAAGAGCAAGAGTCGATTAAAGATTATTCTCAAGCCTTTTGATGTTGTAGAGGTTCGTGGTGTGCAATCTTATGTAGCGAGATAGAAGTAAATGAAATTTTGGGATGCACATACTAATACTGAAATGACCTTAATGATATGATAAAGCTCAAGACATTTTATGACATCAAATATTGGTTTGCCCCGCTGATTGGAATTCTAGCTCCCTTGTGGTTAGAAGAGGGAGCTATCATTGAGAAAAAGGATATGAACATTCTGATGAGGATTTAGTTTAGATTTATCAGCAGCAACCTAATACCATCTCAAAATAAGTTGATACTTCAGCATTCTAAAGCGACATTGGTTGGGTGTATTATGGACTACTGAAAATTAAATCTTGGTGCTATCACTGCCATAAAGATCCTTGTTAGGGCTAAGCAAGTGTAGACCTCACATCCATTTCCCAGCCTCATCATAGCCTTATGTAAGCAAACAGAGTGCCATTCAATAAATAGACTGATACGGATATTAGTCCATCAACATTATTGATATCTTAAGAATAAGGTTGAGTTGCAAAGGGATAAAGAGGATCAGACAAGGAAGAACCCAGTTGATAAAACATCGCTAGTTGATGTTGAGGCCTTCGAGTCTGGCACTGTAGAGCGACAATCAAGCAAGTTATTTCTTCTTCCCCCTCATTCTTCATCTTCTACTCCACTCCTTTATACTATGCGTAAGCTGAGCCTCAAGCTAAGGAAGACCAATCCCCAATCCCCAAAGCTACTATTTGGAGCATTAGATGGTTTGCCAAAGTGGTTGATGTTTGTGCCACTGAGGTTGAGTCTTACTTTCCTAAGTTGATTGAGAGGGCCATAGCCAATGAAATGGCCCCACATATTGAGGCTAATAATAAATAAAAATGAGTTTATTGAGGCTCAAAAGCTGAGGATGGATGGGCTTGAGGTAATGCTTGAGGATCATGTGAATGAATTGGCAAGTTTGAAGGAGAGGGTGATTGTTTTGGAAAAGAAAGAACGTGACAGTGATGGCTCATCATCTATAGAATCTGACATTGAATATTTGAAAAAAGAGGTAACATCCTTGAAGTCCATGGACTTGAGTTACTTTTGGGATAGATTGGAGGTGTCACCGAGAGTTTATATAAATGTAGCTTCCAAGTATATGTTGGGTGTTGATGCTCTGGGTGAGGGTGATGAAGAAGTTATTGTAGTAGGTACCCCAGAGATCGATGAAGAAAACTTGGGAGTTAGCCTAACTAGGTGGAGCTTGAAGAATAGAAATGGTTAGAAGGAGAGATCATGGACACGCTGACAAAGAAGTCCCTTAATGATACATCCACGATTGTCACTTCAAGTGTACATAAGCCTAAGCTCGTGAAGACATTGATTAATTTTGAGAGTGCACCATAGGATGTGGGCCTTAATCCTTTCTTTGGAAGCCATGTAGCCTTTACCTTTATTTGTGAAAGACAATTACTTCTTATTACCTACCAATCCCCCCTTGAGCTTAAGTGAACAAAGTGATGGCCTTGCCAAAGGCCAAAGTTGGGGGTATTGGTAGAAGAGAGAATGTCTCCCATTTAAAATTTGCGGAAAGAAAAAGAAGAAGAAAGAAAAGAGAGGAGTCGTTGAATGATTAGAAAAAGAAGAAAAGATTTGAAAATTTGAAAAATGAGGAATTGAAAAAGAAATTTATTGAAAAAGAGAAACCTCTAAAATTTGTGAAAGATTGTGCAAAGAGGGAGAAACCTAGGATGGAAAAAAGCAAAAGCCAAAAACATATCAAATGGAGAAGAAAAGAATGAGGACAAAAAGGATTCGTGAGCATGAAAGTTATGTGTAGAGTTCATGGAGGGATGAGCCACTGCTATCCATACGTTATCCTACCCAACCTTAATCCAACATTATGACCCGAATAAAGTCCTTCGGAATCCTAGTCTAGATGAAAATGAAAGAACTCCACTGCTATCCATATGCTATCCTACCCAACCTTAATCCCACATTACAACCTGAATAAAGTCCTTTGGAATCCTAGTATAGATGAAAATGAAAGAACTATGAATGAGAATAAGGGAAAGCCTATGGGTTGAAGCTTACATGATATTTATCAATAGGGAGAGTGAGTGTTGAAGAGATCCTTGGAATTGTGTCCTAATCTTATGTATGTAGGATCTTCTTTGGCTTGAAGTAAAATGGTGATGATTTTAGGCAGTCATCAACAACTACACAAACAATTATTAGCGTAGCCATGCCTTGGGTACTCCTTAGTCACCTCTTGAGGCTTCCAAATTGCATAAGTGGTTTGTGGAAGTTTCGAGAATGGATGACAAAGGTGGAATTGTATGTGCTCCTCCCTGTGGCCCAGTATGCAAGCTTTGAATTGGATTAATTGGTGTTTGATTTTCTTGAGGGCAAGCAAAAGCTTAAGTTGTGGGTGTTGATGAGTCCATATCTTGGACTCATTTTTCGCTTAGAATGTGAAGAAATATTGTCCTCAATGTGCTATTGTGATCCATATGCTGATTAAATTATGTATTTCATGACAGGATTGGAGATAAAAGTGATGCTAAAAAAATATGGAAAAGGGCCAAAAACATAAAAAAGTTGGACAAAAGTAGCTTAGTCGACATATTCGACAGAACACCAAATACTCAATGAGACTGCCTAACATTATAGAAACTAAGCCCCTAAGTCAATGATAGAAAGATGGTCAAAATCAATGTCGCCAACACATCCAGCGTATCGCCGAATGGCTAAGTAGATTGCCTAGTATTGCAGTACTCAAAACCCTAAGTTTATGACTGAAGGGCCACACTGAGGGAAGTTCAGTGAATCATCGAACATGATCGGTGGAGTATAGATACGTCGCCCAATCTTTCAGAGACTCAAGCCTTCAGAAAATGCAGAAAAAGGCGGTTAAGTGCATCAGCAAAGTATTCCACAATTGCTGACCTTGATCGCTGAACGATAATTTAATGCACAAACTTTTATTAATTTTTTATGGACTATATAAGCTTTTTTGAAAGGACATTGTATATAGCATTCCATATAAGATTTTACAGATAGAGGGAGAGGAAATAGAGTTCATAGAAGCTTCTTGCTCAAGTAGTATAAGAGTTTGGTGATTTCAAGCTTTAGGAATAAGAAATTGAAGAGATTGGTTGGAGTAATTCAACTTTCTCTTGTAAATTCATTTTCCCCATGTATTTAGCTACTGATTATGGTACTATTTCTTTACTTTTGAGTTTGAGTGGCTAAAACCCCTATGTTGGGGGTGTGTAAACAATATAGGTCTTTGATTTTATGATCTAGGTCTATGACATTTTGATTATATTGATGTTAAATTGAGTGAGTTTACACCTATTGCTAAGTTTCATATATAATCTTGAAATTGCTAACTTGGGGTTTACTTTCAATCTCTAATTACTACATTAGTTTGAGTAATTAGAGTGAGCAATATGTGTATTAGCTGAAAATCTTTCGAGGTTTCCGTTGAATGGCACAAACTTGGGTTCAATGGCTAAGGTATTAGGTAGTTTGTTGTAATTTCTCACGCCAGGTGTGTGCTTGAGCGATTCACGCATGATGTCATAATATATTCATGTGAAATACCTTCTATATCATAAATGAAGTGTTGGTTACTATAAACCTAGCCTACTTACATATTTTTAACTAAGTTAATAAATGTTTAGACCTAGTCAACTAAATCTATCCCCATATTTCCACACCCCAGACATCTTTCTTAATCTATATTAATTTTACAATTTAGAATTACCATTAGTTGAATCCTGAATTTATTTACTATAACCCCCCAATAGACCATACAAATTCCAAGTTCAATGAATCACTTTACCTCTTAAACAACTATTCCCTGTGAGATTCCACCTCGACTCTTTTGTTGGGTTAATATGCTAATAATGATCATTCCTATTTTCATTCATGAATTAGGTTTGAACGTCTTCAGTTATAGATTGGATCACAAGTCATAAATATGGGGTCTCATCCTGGTTATATTTTCCAGCCTCTAAAATATCCACTGAACCTTCATCTACAACCTCACGTTACAACTCGCAGAATGTTCTATGGATCGTATAACCCTTCATAAAAACCCATCTATACTTACAAAAGTTTTTAAAGCAAGACCCTAACTATAAGCCTTTTTTATGACTCATTTTGTTTATTTGTAGTTCATGATTCGAAAACCCAACTTAGACCATCTTAGACCCCTTTCTATGAACACCCATTTATGGCATGTAGTTGCATTTATGAATCGTAAACACCCCTCATAGATTGCCCCTATACTTAGCAAAATATCCCACCCTACCTGCCCAATCCACGAGCCTTTTCTATGACCCATGGTTGGAATGAAGAGCCATGAATGAGGTTTGTTAATTGACCTTAAATTTCAAGTTTCAACACTTTTTTTCATTCTTTTGACTTTCTTACTTATGGGTCCTTACACTGGAGGAATAGAATATTCAGTTATGGGATTCATCTAGCACCTTCTCCCTCAAACCATTAACATTTGGCACACATACGTGCCCCTGGTAACGAAGTACCTCATCTCCCCTTTGAGAGAAAACCTCAATCTTCTTATAAATCACAAATCTTTTTAACTCGACTAATGTAGGGTCCATATCTTGCTTTGCCTTAACCTTCTCTACTAAATACAATTCCACCCCATTTTTTACAAGTACACCACCATTGTTTGAATCACTTAGCCTCACACCCAATTATACCAAGTGATGCGCTTTTTTGGCTAACTCTTTCTTCCCATGCTTTACATGAGCAATGCTACCCATAATAGTACATCAACCACTATATTATCCTTGTCGAGATGATACATCACACTCATATCATAGACCTTGAGAATTTCAACCACCTTCTTTGTCTTAGATTCAAGTCTCTTTGGCTAAACATATATACAAACTTTTATGGTTGGTAAATATGTTAACATGCACACCATAGAGGTAATGACGTCAAATCTTCAATGCAAATACTATGACTACTAGCTCAAGATTATAGGTCAGGTGGTTCCGTTCATGCACCTTCAATTTACTTAAGACATAGGCAATGGACTTCCCATATTGCATCAAAACACAACCCAAACCTACACGTGAGGCATCACAATAGACCATAAGTCTATTCGTACCTTCAGAAAATGTCAAAATAGGGGCTGATGTAGGATAATCCTCCAACATTTGGAAACTTTTATCACATTCATCGAACCATTGGAATTTCACCTTCTTTTGGGTCAACTTAGTCAAAGGAGAAGCAGTGAAAGAGAACCCTTTCATAAATCATCTATGGTAATGGGCCAAATCCAAAAATCTTCAAATATTGGAAAGAGTAAATGCTTAGGCCAATTGTTTACAACCTCTGTCTTCTTTAGATCTACCATAATTACATGTACCGAAACGATGTGGCCAAGGGAAGTCACCTCTTTTAACACAAATTCAAATTCTCAAACTTGACAAAGAATTGCTTATCCATTAATTTTTGTAGCACTATTTGGATGTGATCCATATTTTCCTTCTCATCCCACGAATAGACCAATGTGTCATCTATGAAAACAACCACGAATATGTGCAAATATGGTTTGAAGACTTTGTTCATGAAGTCCATAAAATTTATGAGAGCATTTGTTAGTTGAAAAGACAACCAAAAATTCATAATGGTCATACCAAGTTCAAAATGTTGTATTTTGAATGTCACATTCCATCACCCTCAATTGATGATAGTAGAATTGAAAATCAATTTTGGAGAAGTAGCTTGCACTTTGAAGTTGATCAAATAGATAATTGATCCTCGAGATTAGATATTTTCTTATGGTCACTTTGTTCGATTGATGATAATCCACACACATCAAAAGTAAACCATCCTTCTTCTTTACAAACAACATGGGAGAACCCTATAGTGATACATTTGGACTTAGAAACCCCTTGTTAAGCAAATCCCTCAATTTTTTTGTCACAACAAGAAACTTGGACCTAGCAGTGACATGATGAATTTAACACTCGAAGGTTCTCTATGCAAGCCTTTTATTCATATCTTAAGCTTACATAAGGTAAAGTTAGCAATTCATAAGAGAGTATGCAAGTGGAACACAAAAACATCAAAGTAATAGTTTCTCTTAGGCGAATTACCACAATCATAACGTCCAAAACATGCATCTACATCATAGATCTTGTTGGGGTCTAGAAAATGCTACTAGCTCACCCTCAAGATAGAGCAAGAAATGAAATCATGAAGTTTCAACATATGAAAGTATAACATGAACAAGGCTTGTCCCTAATGCATGGGAACTCACCAACAATCCTTAAAGGATAATCCAATTCTAAAAACAAAATAGAGGAATAGTCTCGTTATTGCCCATCCCTACATGGTTAGGTTATCTAGGTAAAGAAGTATGTAGAAATATACTAAGTGTGTAGGTATGCCATGCATCAAATAACATCATAGCATAATACCAATATGCATAATCATAGCAATAGAATAAGGACAAGATATGAATTATCAATGTAGGTTTAAAACCATGAAAAGAGGCATCATAAAATTTTTCATAACCTAGCATACATATGTGGGAATAATACCATAATCAACAATTAGACCATGGGGGCTGTTGCATGATATCCTGATATTTCTTCTACACTGAGCGAAAGAGAAATCTACTTTGCAAAGGTATACTTGACCCCACCCTTTAGGCTTAACTCTAACATGGAGAGAGTCACATAAACATAAAGATCCCACCTCTTTAGGCTTAACTCTAACATGGTGAGTATCAAATGAACATAATGTTAAATGGATCCATTATCTAATCTTATAGGCATATATTAATAATCATACAGTGGCATGTATTTATGAGACTGATATGGTGGAGAAATGCAACACTTTTGATGCTTAAAAGATGGAATTTTTTATATTATCAAAGCAATGCTAGTAGATTTGATGTGCTTGTGTGTTTGTTTTATAGGATTTCAGTGTCTGTATAGTTTTTGGGCAAAGTGTGCTGAAGAAGTAAATTTTAGTAATCCACGGAACCCTTTACCGTATTAAAAATATTGACGGGCCGTAGATGAGGTCTCGTAGAAATTTTCAGTGAGGGGTAAATTTTTGAGTTAAACTCTATGAAGGAAGAAGGTAAGTCATAGATCAATCCATGAGTCATAGAGTGTGGTCGTACCCTGAGGATCAGAAAGTGGAGAAGCTCTGAAAGGTCATTAGACGAAACCCCCCACAGTCCATAAAATCCTACACGGCTCATGGAAAGGTCTTGTAGAAGTAGTCTCTAGAATCCAGTTGTTGTCCACAAAATCTTGACATACGAGCCATAGATCGATGCACGAGCCATGTACCTACTCGTAGAGTGTGCTGATACAGTTTTCCTATTCCATTTTAGTTACACATTATAAATAGGTTTTAGGTTATTTTTCATTATGTTTTATAGGAGTCATGATGTCTGAATAAGGTTTTAGAGAATACACTTAGGATTTATCGCATTTTGAGTGGAAAAATATTATTGAGTGTTCTTAATTTGACGTTGTGATTCTAATTGAAGAGTTGGATTTCATATTCTTATATCCATCTGTGTAAGTGCTCAATTATGTTACTCTACTTCATATTTCCTTCATTTATGCGGATTATGCATAGGTAAATTCACAACTAGGGTTGTGGAACCATGAGGAACTAACAAGGAAAAATAGAATATTGTGTAATTCTTGGAAGGTGTGTTAGGTTGTATTAATTAATACTCTTAGTTTTAACTACTTTTTAATGGAGGCCTACATTAGAAATCATCTTGTGTTACTAGCCGGATCAAGGAAGTAATGAATAGTAAAAGTGGTAATTAACCCGATTTGATTTAAATGTTCTAGTCTAATCAACCGACTGGATCAAGGTGAGGTTGTACTCGGATTAAAAGTAAAGGTTATTAATGTCACATCACGGAGACGTATTAAGTGCCATGATGAAATTTACCTATTTGCTGGATCAAAGATTTTGGTAAACCTAGCTTACTGTTCTACACCTACACATTGTCAAAGGTTGTATTTATCTGATAATACCAAGTTAGAGATTCATGGGGAACACATTACCCTAGTTAGCTCTTCTGCTAACTTTTTATCACCTACACTAGTTTAGTTTAGTTAATTTTACTTTACAAAATCTCCCTTTCCTTGGGAGATAAGTAGGTTAATCATCTCAACTTACATTTAATTAATTCTTAAGTCTACCATATTTCCTGAGCGATCGACCCTAACCTTGGTTATCTTATTTACTTGACAACGACTTCTTTACCTAAAAGATGAGGTGTGGCTTGAGAGACATCAAGTATTTTAGCACCGTTGTCGGGGAATACGAATAGACTTTGTTAATTCAAGTAATTTTTGGTGGATTAATCTTTATTTCCCTAATTTTATATTTTGTATTTTTTTGCTTTTGTGTGTAGGTGTAGTGTATCCACAACACTCGAAGTCGAGGCAACCCCTTGGATCCGTATGATCTAGAGATCTAGAGGACAATAAGGAGGATTGTCGAAGACAATGTAAACAACGCTGCAAATAAAGTGGTAAACACAGTGCTAAACTTGAACAATGGAGCTAACAATTCACCTTCACTGAACATGCCACCATCACAAGTCCTGCAAGCCATAACAAATAAATGAAATCAATATCAACTTGACACTATGGCGGTGGACGTTATAGGAGCTATTATGTTACTCCCCACTAGCAGATGACACAGAGTTTATCATTTCGAGTGGATTTCTCCAAATGATATAGAATCACAAGTTATTTGTGGGCCTACCATCATAGGATCCATGAAACCATCTACACAATATTGTGTTGGTCTGTAAAAGAATGATGGGGAACCAAAAATTATCCATGGATGTCGATGGGCTCCGTGTTTCCCTCTTTCTCTTACACGTAATGCAATGTTATGGTTATCTGAGTTCCCATAAAGTTTGATTACCTATTGGGCAGAATTGCAAAAGGCCTTTTTGGAGAGGTTCTTCCCCATCTCGAAGAAGCTAAAATTGAAATCTTGTATTAATAATTTGGAGCAGATACCAGGTGATTTGATCGGTGCTATATAGGAGAGGTTCACTAAGTGTCTGAGATGTGTCCCTGACCATAAGATTATTGACGAAGCTCTAGTTAAGAACTTCTATAAAGCCCTTGATGAGAATGGCCAAGCAGTTGTTGATACTATTATAGGGGGCTCATTTATAGATTGTCCATTCTAATAGGTTGCTAAGAGGCTTGAAAGAGTGGTCAAAACAAAATGTGCATACCACAAGGAGCTCGTTCTTAGTCAGTACCAGTCCAGCACAGACACAAACAAGCAAGGAGGTGATGTAGGAACTTACGTGGATTAATACTAGTGTAAAGCTATTGATGAAGAAAAATATGGAATGAGTAAATTCTATAGCTCATAAACCTCCATGTATACCTATATATGAGGAGCCTGTAAGACCCCGCATTTCACGTGTACTAGTACTATGTATATAGGACATGATATGGCTCAGTCAAATGAGTACCAATTTTTATAAGTGATTAAATTTCAGATTGGAGGGCTATATTTACGTCTAATACTTAAGATGATGAGCGAGTATATAGAAGTTTTATGTCAAACTAGGGAGATCGTGGCATGTTGTATAAGGCATATGTGACTCTGGCAAGAACCTATGGGTGATAAGGCTTCAATTAGGTGTTAATATCAAGGGATTAAAGTTTAAAGTCAAAGGAATCCCCTAAATGCATATTCGGGATTAGGAAGATGGCCCAAGTGGCACCTCGCTCTTTTGTAAAGATTTAAATTGAGTTTCACTTCTCAGATGGGACTAAGAGTGGATAATTTGATAATAATGGAATTTTAAGGGGTATTTTAATATCCCAAAGTTCATATGTTATGTTTTGGTGTCAAGGAAGCTGCAAGATAAAGTTTTGTCAAAGTTACCGTAAGCTTCTTTAAGAATTCCTTCTTAAATTTAGGTCAAATATATCAGATCGTATATCCATAAATATAAAGAGTTATAAGGTCCATAACCCATCAAAATTAATGTCTACTAGTCTAGTTTGCAACACAAAAAACCGCGTATCAATTCAATTTCAGAATAAAATGTTGTAAGAGTAGAAAACCTGGTCATGGACCTGGTCGGGTCAACCCCACATAGATGTCGGCTAAATTGATGTTTTAAAGTTGGAAAAAAGCATTTTTTTAGTATTTGAATAGTGGTGTTCTTGCTGGTCATTGTGTGTTTGCAACTGATTTGTTTAGATAATCCTTTTAGGGTTCTTGTACGACCAATTTTATGAAGTTCTACGGACGCTTCCTCGCGTAAACATTATAGGCAAAAATCTAGTCATTAATGCCAATCTATAGACTATTTGTAGGTGTTTTTAAGTTACATATATATAGTCGTTGTAAAGTTTACAAAGTTGGGAACAACATTCGTGAAGGAACCTTGGGCATTCGGACGTCCACTCGATGTAATGTTATGCTACCTAATGGTGTATTACGTGGAGTTGTTGTATATTGTACTTGCTGCATTGTTATGAGTTTAGCAGGAACTAGAACAAGCTGGATATGACATGTATATATGAATGTGTATTAGGAAAAATATGATTAAAGAAGAAAAGGTCGAAGGAGCGCCTTTGGGTCGATAAATATGGGCTTGCTGCCCGGTTGTTATTTTGGGTGGAATTGGACTACCAAATGTGTTTATTATCTACTAATACTAGTTTTACCATGTAACTTATTGTAGATAACTATTTGGGAGAAAAGAAAGTTACTTCAAGGTAATATCGAGGTTGTACAACGAGGTATGTAAGGTTATTCCATTCCATATTCTTTGGCATGAAATCCAATACTCGTGTCACTGCCAACGAGTGAATTTCTCAAGTATTATTCCATTAGTGGACATGTTTTTTATTAGTAAGTCTGTAGTTTACTCTTCCAAACACCAACATGATGAGTTTACTTACATTCGTGAAGTTAATTGTGTTGTTTAAGCTCCTATATGGCATGTCAATGTCACACTTGTTCCTTATATTATCATACTACCTCACGAGGCTATTGGCATGTCCTATGTTACTGGTACATGATCCCAAAGTTCAACAGCATCATTACCACCAAAGTAACAATCTCAAAGTATTAAAGAATAATTTGAACACTGTTCACAGCGTGGATGGCAGCCTAGAGGCAAGAGCCTAGCATGGGTCGATCTCACTTGGTTTGAGGGTGGCAGCCTAGGGGCGAAAACCTAGCATGGGGAGATCCCAATTTATATAGCTATGAGGACAACATCCCAGGGGTTAAAATGCCTAGCATGGGTCATCCTCGTTTACCACTGATCAGTTGGTCATTTGTATTATATGTTGTGCACTGATTAGACAGTAAATAAAGGTAAAGTGACATAAAGAACATAAAGTACTTGATTCCACAATTTGACTAAAGGTGGTCCCTTATCTATACAACATTGCATGATTTAATTTGAATTCTTATTTCACACATAGTACAGTTTGACTTACATATTCCGTACATTATCTCGTACTGACGTCCCTCTTGGGGGACCTGTATTTTATGTTTCAGGTACAGGAGCTAGTAGATCTCCCCAGTAGAAGTACAAGATATCTAGCTACTGTTATTGGGCTCCAAGTTGCTTAGGAGTTCTATGTGTTTAGAGCTTACGTTTTGCATTGTATAGTAGTTGGTGTTGAGGTGGGGCCTGTCTCGACCCTCATCAGAAAGTTCATATCTAGTGGCTTTGTAGACTATGTAAAGTAAAGTGTGTCATGTCTTGTATTTTGGGTGTCATGGCTCCAACGGCCTAGTCATATACATTTCCTTTTTGCTTGTTATCACTTTTTAATTTCCTAAAGGCATGTTGAGTGTGGAAATACCTTATATTGTTCATAGATAGTGTGATTATAGGTTGGTTCTCCCGAGCCTGCTCGGCAATGGGTTCCAGTCCACATTAATGGTATTTTGGGTGTGACATAGCCTTATTATGAGGAGGACATGTGTTTCTTTGCTTATCAGATGGCGAGTTTCTGCATGAACGCCCAACGATCCAATCAGGACTATTGGCGCCAAGGTCAAGGGAATCAAGGTCCTAATTTTGGGAGAGATGTCGCCTTCAGAGATAACAACAAAGGAGGTTATTATGATAGGAATATGGGATCAGACAGAGATGTTGAATGAGATCACAGAGATAGCTTTAAAAATAGTTCATATATCCCACTGCACCCTTAGGATTCTGGAGTTGGCTCCTTTCACATTGAGAAGATATTTGACTAGTTGTCGAAGAAGGTTGATACACATGATAAGATAGTAAAGGGGATGAAGTCTGATATCACTAGAATCAACTAGAAGATTGAGTCTCACTTTGTGGTGATTAAGTAATTAGAGCAATAATTCAACCAAATATCAACTTAGTTGAACCAACGCCAGAAAGGTACACTGCCTAGTTACATAGTGCAAACTCCTAAGAATGAGAGGCAGTGTGTGGCAATCACAACTTGTAGTGGAACGCGAACCATTGATCCTCCAATGTCATTGGATGATGGTGATGTTCGTGGTGAGAAAGTTGTGAATAGGCAGACTGAGAATGGAGATGATCATGCAGAGAATGAGGAAAATGATGCAATCCTAAAATAGTTAAGGCCTATTCCTCGTCCTCCTCCTCCATTCCCTCAAAAGCTAAAGAAAGAGGAGGAGGGATGTAAGTTCAAACAATTTCTCTCTCTGTTGAAGCAACTCTATATAAACATCCCATTTATTGAAGCATTGGAGAAGATGCTCGGGTATGCAAAGTTTATGAAGGGTCTGGTTATGAAAAAGTATACTGTGAGTTAGGAGCTCTTACAAAATCTCAAACATTGCAGTACAATTTCAACTAGGTCCTTGGTGCAGAAACGAGAAGGCCCAGGATCATTAACCATTTCCTGCACCATAGGTTATGTGGTGTTCGCAAGGGCATTGTGTGATCTCGGTGCCAACATAAATTTGATACCCCTTGTGATCTTCAAGAAACTTGGTCTGGAAGCCCCTACCCTGACGAGCATTAGACTATTGATGGTTGATCGCTTGGTGAAGAAGCCTATGGGGATAATGTATGATGTCCTCATCAAAATGGACAAATACATATTCCTCGTAGACATTGTGATCCTAGATTGCGAGGTCGACTTCAAAGTCCCATTCATCCTAGGAAGACCTTTCCTAGCCCTTGGGTGAGCCCAGTGGATATGGAATCAGGCAACCTCAAGTTTATATTGAATGATGAAAAAGTTATCTTCAATGTCTGTCAGTCAATTAAGCGGCCAGATAAACTAAAGATAGAGATTTGGGGTATTGATGAAGTCTGAGTAATCATAAGGTCCAAGTCGCGTTGCGACAATAAATTAGGTGCTACTTCAGAGATAACCTAAGATACTGTGAAATTGTAGTAGTTCTATTTCGTTTTTAGCTGTTGGACTTGTAGCTAGTTTATTTTTTGCTTTAGGGATGTAATGTGTGGACATTAGACTGGTGACATATAGGGCAACAGTGTGTTTTTGTAGGTTCTAGGGGTATAAGAGCAAGTAAGCCATTTTTCGCTAAAAAGGCAAGGAAAAATGATTCTACGACTAACTGTACGGGTGATACACCATTGTATGACCTATATACCAATTCGTAGAACATTCCAGTGAGGAAAACTATGTGCACTCTAGTCCACTAGACAATTTTATGATCCATAGAACAAACTACAGGACGTGAATGGGGCTCGGTTACCCTAGGTACGTTTTCTAGTATCTGACTAAGTGTCGAGGGTGTTCTAAGAAATCTTCCTATGGGTCATGTTTTATTACTAGACTAGTACAATGGGTCGTAGAACACAATCCTCAAATTATGGTCTTAGGCACCCACAGGACCACAATCTATAAGTCATAGAACATTCCATGATTCGTAGATGGGTGTTGTAGAGTCGAGCCTAGTTTTTACGAGCTGACCCGATCAACATATATATGGGGTCAAAATAAAATTTAACCCTATTTCTCCTAAATTTATTTTGAAAATACCCTAACCCCATACCCCCGACCTTGGTCCGACCAAAATCCGGTAGACCCACAACTGTTTCGGCATGTTTTTTAGCCACTTTCTAGTGAGCCTAAAAAATTAGGATTCTGACACCCTTTCCAATTCCTCCATCTATTTCAATCAACTTCTCATTGTATTTAGTGAGTTTTCGATTCTATAAACCTAAATTTTATGAATATTAATATTGATGTTAGTTGATAATGATAGGTAGGGTATTTATGCTATGTGTCGGGCTATCTAATTTTTAAATTTGAAACTAACTCGGGAATGTGGTGTGCTTGCCTATGCTTTGTAAAGAACTTATTAGCTGAAAAGTGTTGTGGGTAGCTGAATCTTGCTTAAATAGTGTCACATGCCCACAAATTGAATAATAATCGATTGAAAATATGATGTGGAGCTTGTTGAAATTGTTGATGACAATATATATTCTAAGATAGGGTCGGACCATTAGGATCACATATTAAATCACTTTCCATGGGGTTAGTGTTGAACAAAATTGCATGTGGGGATGAGTCTTGTGTGTGAAACCATGTGGGGTGTGTGTGTCTTGCTTTAATATTGCTTAAATAAGTGAAAAATTGGTCATATAGGACTTGTATGATGAACTTGAAAAAATTGGAATCTGGAAGTTCATTTCACGAGGGCTCTCTACAACCCATAGATTAATCTAAAAGTCATAGTTACCCCTCATAGGGAATTCCAAAACCCAAAGTTTCTGTGATGTTTTCAGACGAGACCTTCCACAAGTCGTAGATTTTTCCATGACTCATAGATAAGTCACGTAGAATCCTTCCTAGGTTGAAACCTAATCTGGACTCCCATCTACGACTCAGTCCACAATTCATAAAGTCTTCTACGAGTCATACCTAGCCTCGTAGATACAATTCAAGTAGCTTAATACATTTGACACTACATCCACGAGGGTCTTTTATGGCTCGTAGATCACTCTACGGCTCGTAAAAGGGCACTAGTAAGTTCTCATTTTCCAGTCCTATTCTGATTTTTGTTTTTAAATTTTAATTCATTGGACTAATAGGTAAGTCAGGTCTTTAGTTTGCAGGTACTATGGCTCCCTGAAAAAGAAGAGATGAGATTAATGCCATGAGGGACTGGCTGTGGCACGAGCCTAAAAAATCAGAGGTTTCTCCCAAGACTAGTGGCTCAATTGAAAAACTTAGCATCCATCATGATTTGGACGTTGAGCCATGACAGACTCAGGCCACCACCATACATGCCCAGTCTCAGGCTATAGTGGCCCTTACTCCCCAGTCTGATGAGAGAGGTTACAGGGCAAACAACTTTGTATAGATGACCTCTTCCGAGACAGGGTCCGGGATTAGATCTTAGAACGGGTCAGACTCTGCTTTATCTTTATCCCCTCTAGCACCAACCTCACCACCAGATGCACGAGATAAAAGGTGTTACGTTGAGGTCATGTAGGCTATATATGTGGAGGATATTTAGCAAAATAAGTGTGGCCGACATGTTCATTCCATCTTTGAGGAGCCACTGATCATCACTATAGGACTCGACAGTGTCTCAGGGCTTGATGACATTATTGCTTGTTATAAACTCTAGTGGCTGGTAGAGTCGCCAATAAGGTATTCACTGGTGATGATCAGAGAGTTCTTTACCTCCTATGCCGCCATAGTACACAATACTCTTCCTAAGGGGAAAAAGCCTCTCACCCAGCCTAGACTTGCACATGTGATAGTGAGGGTCTAGTAGATATATATTTCTGAGGAGACCATCCACTGGATACTATTTAGGCTTGAGTTCTCAGCCCCCAAGCCCATAGTAGAGTTCAATCGCAGGATGGGCCAGACGAGAGACTTGGGTATTATGAGGTACCCAGATTGAAGAGAAACACTGATGAGATGGATTGTGACCAAATCGCAATAGAAGAGTTGTTCCCACATGGATAGCCATGTCAGTAGAGCCTATAGTAAAGGCCTCCCTCAACTTTCTTCCCAATTTTTGGTGGGAGGTAGTTCGATCACGTATCTGGCTGACACTTTCAGATAACACATTGATGTTGGGTTGTACTATTCTGGTAGCCAGCAACCTGGTTGGTTATGATATTGATTGGGCCGCATTGATCTCAAAGCAGATTCATTAGGTCCACAACTATCCCCTTCCCATGCCATATCTATCAGTTATGTCTTGGTGTGGGAGTAGAGCTCCTTCACTATGTGGACTTGAATATGGAGGTTCAGAGGACTCTCGATGCAAACCTGATTAAGGTCAATAATAACCCAGTTGCACTCCACTGGGCACCTAGACCACCAGTACCTATTCCAGAGATGTTCGCCCTAGTGCCACTACCTAAGCCATCCACCACCACTGCTACTATTGCACCTACTACCGAAGGGCCCTCATAGGTTGAGCCAGATATGAAGAGAGGGTCCACTATTTATATTCTCACCCCAGCGGCCATAACATGGACTAAAATACCCGCAAACATAGATTTCATGTTTGTGGCATCACAATAAGACTTAACACAGTGACAGACCTATACTATGTTGCAGATGACTCAATTATTGCAGCAGTTGAGGCCCTGGGTTTGTCAGGTTATTTCTGAGGTAGAGATCTTCATGTAAGGATTCACATTCACAATTATGCAAGACTGACTCAGCCCCGTATATGCCCATATTGATACTTTTGAGAGGCGGATCTAGCAGAGCCTCAGCACAACAAGGCCTATTGATTTGATGGTTGTCCAGCTGGAACATTAGAAGCTCCGGGCCTAGATAAGTACAGCACTAGCTGAGCTAGTTGATATCCTACCATCTGTGACAGTTGAGATGGTGGTAGACTTATTCTCTCCAGAGGATCCATCACTACATTCCCTTAGGACAAGGCCCTAAATAGATGATGCTAATGTTGTGTGATTTTAGATAAGGCTGACAGAGAAGCAGGAGCTAGAGCTTGCCCGTGTGAGATCGAGGAAGGATGAGGAGATGTGGGTAGCTCATGATCTTGAGCAAGCGAGGGGTGTTGGACCTTGAGTACACATTCCTACAAGCAAGGAGTCGACCTGGCATGTGGAGGGTGAACAATCTTGAACTGAGTGAGGCTCTTAGGCGCCCAGGTATGTTCTTTTGACCCAATTCTTTATTTTTGATATGATGTGTGCATTTGGGAAAATGCACAACTTTTGCGATGGGATGTGGGTAGTTATAAGCCTCAGTGAAGTCCGAGTAGCCTTGGCCTATAACTACCCTAATTTATTATCCAAAGGGTTTTTTTTCTTGTGTTCTTTTTACCTACGGATATTTATTTTCTATTGAACTGGCATGTTTAGGATGTTTAGGTAGCATTAATAGCATACAATACCTATATCTATGACATAGTTATGTTTTTGTTGAAAAACAATACCCACCAGATTTTTTATTAGTTAGCCTTGATAGACCATTCACAATTAGTTGTTTGAAAGCGCTTGTTATGATAAGTTAGGCTAAATTGTGATAAAAAAACATGATCTGAATAGTCTGTGTTGACATGTATGCAGTGCCATGTGTGAGTGATCTTAAATTGCATGATTCATACATTGTGTTCCAATTCAAAACTTTCCTTGTTACTCTAACTTAAACTGTAGGTTAGTTGGATAGGAAAGGATCTTAGGTCGTTGTTCTTAATAGTCCACTTAGCCTAAATAACCGACCAAATGAGTTGTATATCCTTTGATCCCCGTGTTTGAACCTTGCATAAATCTATTCCTTTCTAAATACCCAAGTAACCTTTCCTTGATAAATGGTAGTTCCTAAACTTAGCCCTAGTCCTTCCATAAACATTGTACACCTTGACTGAATCAAAACGCTTAAGTTGAGGGTGGTTACCAAAAGTGGCCCTGGTTTTAAGGATGGATATTTTGCACCTCAACTCAATACAAAAGCCTAAGTTGGAGTGGCAGGTCATAGAAAAATCATGTTAGGAGAGGGAAACTAGTGATACAAAAAAAAGGGGAGGAAAATGTTCTAAAGGGTGCGAGAAAAATAAAAAATGCCTAATTAGTGTGCTAAGAAGGAAAAGACTTTGAAAAAATAAAGACATTGTTTAAAATGAGAACAAAGCATCCTAAAAGTCTTAGAAAATGGAGAAAATGGGGAATGAGAAAAAGATAGGTTGGTTGGGAAAAAGTGTAGAAAATGTAGTGTCAAGGAGGGACATTAGTCACTATATTCCTAAAATATCCCACCAGAGCCCCTTGAGCCAACATTGCAAGCCTAGAAAGTCCTAAGTGATCCTAGTCCAACTAGTTGAAAGCATTAGTCGTGAGTATAGGGGCAAGCCTATGGTATTGGTCATAGTATTTGAATATCGTTTGTCAAAGTGAGTATTGTAGTATTATCCCAACTATTGAATTTGAAAATATTATTTGGAGTGAGGAATGGGACTTCTTTTTGTGAGGAAACTTACATTGCATTGTTGATATCTGACTAAGTCAATGAAGATTGCTTATTTATGATTGTATAACTTATCATAGTTACACTATTGGATGTATTGGTCTATATTTATTTGTTGGATAACTATTTGATATATATTTGAAAAGAGGTATGGGTGTCTGTGTTTGAGCTTGATAAAGTGTGTGCCATAGATTGAGGTCTGTGTATCTTTGTACTGCTTAGATAGATTGAGTTCGTCGCTTGAGGACAAACAACAATTTTAAGTTGAGGGTGTTTATGTGCTATCAAAATGCAATACAATTGATGCATAAAACTTGGAATTTTATGTTTTCAAAGCGATGTTAGTAGATTTGATGTGTTGTATGTTTGTTTTGTAGGATTTCAGTATTGGTATAGTTTTTGGGAAAAGTGTGCTAAAGCAATAAATTTTGGAGATCCATGGAACCCTTTACGAGTCGTGGAAATGTTCACTGGCCATAGATAGGGTGTCATAGGAAGTTCCAGTGATGGACGAATTTCTGAATTAAACTTTATGAAGGAAGCAGATGAGTCGTAAATCAATCCACTAGTTGTAGAGTATGGTCGTGCCCTAAGAATCAGAAAGTGGAGAAGCTCTAAAAGGTCTTCAGACAAAGACTCTCACAGGCCGTAGAATCTTACATGGCCCATGGAAAGGTCTCATAACAATAGTCTCCAGAATCCACTTGCAGTCCATAAAACCCCGACATACGAGCCGTAGATCGATGAACAAGCCGTGAACCTGCCCATAGAGTGTGCCGACACAGGTTTCCTATTCATATTTTGTTTTGTATTTTACATATTATAAATAGGTATTTAGGTTATTTTTCATTAAGTTTTACAGGAGCCACGAAGTCTGAACAATACACTTAGGATTTATCATATTTTGAGTGGAAAATTTTTATTGTGTGTTCTTAATTCGACTTTATGATTTTAATTGAAGAGTTGGATTTCATATTCTTAGATTCATCTGTGTAAGTGCTCAATTAGTATACTCTACTTCATAATTCCTATATTTATATGGATCATTCATAGCTACATCCACAACTAGCATTATGGGAACCATGAGGAACTAACAAGGTAAAATTAGATATTATGTAATTCTTGGAAGGTCTGTTAGGTTGTATTAATTAATCCTCTTCACTTTAACTGCTTTTTAATGGAGGCCTATGTTAAAACTCACCTAGTGTTACTTGTCGGATCAAGGAAGCAATGAATATAAAAAGAGGTAATTAACAAGATTATATTGAGATGATATCAATTAATCAATTAAACTGGATCAAGGGGAGATTGTACTCAGATAAAAAGTAAGTATTAGTAATGTCACATCACAGAGACATATCAAGTTCCGTGATGAAATTTACCTAGTAATTAGATCAAAGGTGTAGGTAAACCTAGCTTACTATCCTACACCTACACACTGAAAAAGGTTGTATTTATTCGATAATACCAAGTTAGGGACTCATGGGGCATTACCCTAGTTAGCTCTTATGCTGATTTCTTATCACCTACGTTGTTTTAGTTTAGTTAATTTTACTTTACAAATCCCCCTTTCCTTGGGACATAAGTACGTTAATCATCCCGACTTACATTGAATTAATTCTTGAGTCTACCATATTCCCTGAGGGATCGACCCTAACCTCGGTTAGGTTATTTACTTGACAGTGACCGCTTTACCTAAAAATGAGGTGTGTCTTGAGCAACATCAGAGACTTGAGGATTTATATAAGGACCCTTAGGGATAGACGCCCTCACACAAGTTCATTCGATGCTAATTCAAATCTTATGAAATACGTAGTCACACAAATACATAGTTATCATAGTTCATACTTTATCAAAACTATACTTTTATAGCTTGTAAAATAGGCATCATAACTTCATGAAAACATGTCATATAATAGGAATAGTCCACCTACATAACTTTGCATTTAGTGTGGATATAGTCTCCATCTTATTATCGTTTCATAATTTTTAGGCTCTTAAGTCACCCTCATCATCATATCATCATTATCATTTTTATCAAATCATGATTTCATACTTAGAATCATACACCTGAAAACCATAACTTTGTCATAGGAAATTTGATTCATGTGTGGGTGTAACACCTCCCACACGACTCGAAATATTCTTATAGTGTATTTCTTGAATTTATTAAAATTTGTGTGTTATTTGGCTAATACGATTCATATTCTTTTTTAGGAAACTAAATTATGTAGGAAAAGGGATGCCTTCAATTTTTAGGTATCTCATATCAAAAAATAAATGTTTTCATGAAATTCCACTTTCCAGAAGAATGAGCGACCAGTTTGTATCGCCTGCTTGTTCCCCCATAGTACAAAAGTGGCCTAAACTCATATTTTCGTGTCTATGTTTGAAATATGATATGTATGATTGAGGTGGGTTATTTAAGAATGATTTAATTGATGGATTTATTTACATTGATACATAGTCCTGTTGAGTTTCATGATTTAAAACTTGTATGTAGTTACCCATCTAATTTTCATATCGAGTTTTCTAATGATGTATGATTTTCAATGATGAGGGTTCAATTACCATAGTTTATGAAAGTTATAAATTTATGAATCCCTCTTATGAATGTTAAAGATAGTGATAAGGAAAATTCTCACCAAAAGATAGATTGATAAGGACCATTCTCACATGTTGGATCTAAAGTTAGATGAGTTACTCTTTATATGATGATGCTATGCTTTCAAGTTTAAGAATGACTATCATTATGAATATGTTTTCAAATGTATTCAATGGGAATGACTTAGCATCGAACAGGGTATTTTGATGGGATTCGGTAAGGGAATCCTAGTTGCAATTCATTGTCTTATTTTTTTAATGTGCCACCATAGGAGCCCTTGTAGGCTAAGCTAATAGATCCACCTAAGATATAATATTCACTAAAGATGTATATGCAATGTTTATGGAGTTCTACTTAGCAAGTAGTATCCTCATGCCAAGGTAAGGGGTTATCTTAGGTTCCATGTACTAGATCGTATGGTCTTATATGTCAGTTATGATCTCCTTCGACATATGTATGATTAGAGGATGTTATATTTATCTTCCATGAATGATTTTATCAAAGCATTCTCATGCATGTCATATTGGACTTATTTTTGTTGTACATGATTATGCATCTTGCTTATAAAACATATTATATATTGTTACATTGCATCCTATATACTAGTACATTCAAAGTGCTAATGCATACTTTTTTGCTACATAATCTAACCATGTAGGGATCAAAGCTCCTATCCATTGTCCTCCACGTAGCTAGTTTGGTTTATAAAGTTCGTTTGTTGTTGTGAGTCTTTCATTCCCGCGATAATATCCGGTTTCTTATCTTGCTTATGTTGATATACTATTACTTTACTTTCTATAGTAAGGGTGAGCCCAGGACATGTCTTGGCCCCTTTCATACACTTGATTAGAGGCATTGTTGGATACATATGCTACGTACATACTATGTGATGCTTACTTTTATGGAGATTTATCATTTAACCCTTATCCCTTATGTGATGATAATTGATGTTGTTGATGTTGATAGCAAGTGATGATCTTTCTAAATCCCTACTTCCCATAGCTTGAGGCCTACTAAACCTCCCCTTAGTATTTTGTTGATGATGTGATGATGGAAATTCCTTTACCCTATTCATACCTATAGCATGAGTCCAAAGTCCTGATTTTCCTTAAATTTAACTGCTTAAGATATGCCATGAGGCTTATTTGGGTACCTTTGGGTCCCCATTCTACATGTCGCATCTAGGCCCTAGGCTCGGGTCGTGAAAAGTTTGGTATTAGATCACTAGGTTTGTAAATAATCCTAAAAACTCCAACACACCACATTGAGTAGAGTCTTTTTCATGGTTGTGAAGCACTTCACAACTATCAATAGGAGGCTATGAAGCATTTTATGAAATGATTCACTTCTTTAAGATTCATGTCATACCAATAAAAGTAAATAAGGATATTGCTCTAACTAACGATTCCCTCTTTGTCATTTCAAGATAATGCATTCAAGAAGAGCACCTTTGGCAAGGGATATGGTCGAAGATCAAGCCCCTTCTGTGCAACAAGAGGAGGGTGTTACCCATTCAGAGTTTAGAACCACTTTCACCATGTTGGCCAATGCTTTGGCCAACCAAGCTAATGGAGAGGTTTCAATTCCTCCCCAAGCACCCACATAGGCAACAAAAGTTCGTGATTTTTTAAGAATGAACCCACTGGAGTTTCATAGATAAAACGTTGATGAGGGACTGGTTGAGTTTCTTGATGAGCTTATAGGATTGTGGCCATCATGGGTGTGCTATAAGAAGAGAATGCTGAGCATATGGCCGACCAATTGAAATGGGTGGCAAAGGTTTAGTATGGCCAATAGGTTGAAGAAATAATTGTGGAAGCAAGTTGAGTTAGATGGGAGGAGTTCAAAGTGACATTTTTGGATAGATTATTTCCATTGGAGTTGAGGGAGGACAAAGTGCAAGAGTTCATACACCATAAGCAAGGGCACATGAGTGTGAGATAGTATTCTCTCAAATTCACAAAACTATCCATGTTGCTCCTTTCATGGTAGTGGATCCAAGGGTAAGGATGAGCAAATTCATATTCGGTTTATTAGACTTGCTCTCTAAAGAATGCAAGATGATTATGCTTATCAAAGAAATGGACATCTCTCACTTTATGACCTATGCATAACCAATTAAGGATGAAAAATTGAGGGTGAGTTCAAGAGAGTCCAAGAGATCTAGGATGGATGGTAGTGGATTATCCCACCAAAAGGGTGGTGACCACGGTAAATTCCAAGGTGGTCACAAGCAAAGGAATCAATGGTCATCCAGTATTCCTTCTCCAAAGTTCAACAAAGATAATAGGTCCAACCCAAAGTCTCTATCACCCCCCAAACCCAGGTCCTAGACGTGACATGGCAGATGGGGAACCCGAATGGACTCCAAACAAGACTCTTAAGAATATATGGCATATCCTTGGTTCGCGAAAGCATAAATAGAAAAACATCATGTAACAAATAATTTCTAAGGGAAAAAGGGACTTTGGACTCATGCTATGAGGATTTTTTAAGGAAGAAGATTGGCATTGATCACATAGTAAAAAGTCTAAGGAACGGGTATGTATGACTCATGCTATAGGGGAATTAAGGGACTTGGGACTTTCATCTCATCATGGTAACAAGCATTCATCACATAGAAGAATAGAGACTAAGGGAAATCTCCAATAGGACAAAAGATATAATAAGAGTAAAAATTATAACATACAAACCCAAACATCCAACAACATCTGTAAGTACGAATAGGATGGGGTCCAAGAAATCTCCGGAGCTCACCCTCAAAAGATATTACCCAAAATAGAGTTGTCTCATCAAAGCATGAAAATAGATAGATACGGTCCCCAAAAGTGCAAGACACACCAATGGTTATTTTTCACACAAATTATCTAGAGACGCGGAGGAGGAGGAGGATGGATATGAGCTTCGGTTGCTACATGGTGAGATCTTGTAAGAAAAAAGTACATGTTAGTACTTTTAAATGTACTATGTATACGGGATGTAATGCAATAAGGAACATAAGCCATAATTAGCAATATGCTTAGTCAAATCAATGAATATAAGATCAACATCTAATGAGTTCTCAAGGCCTTAGAAAAAATATACATAAGGAGCCATCAAATCACATAACATATATTACATAGATGGGAAAGGACTGTAACCCGCATATAAGACCAAGTGAACTACCACTTGAAATTGTAATGTTCACTCGACACCGAATATGGAGTGGTCTACGTTGCAAAGGTAAACCAAACATTTATCTTATGGGAACTCCACTCTTTTCGAGAATGCTTCATAATCACCTTACGGGAACACCACCCTTTTTGGCTAACATATGATAAGAACCTTACGGGAACACCATCCTTTTCGAAATTCAATTCAACATGTACCTTACGGGAACAACACCCTTTTTATTCATTCATGCATCTTAAGCTAGATGGATCCATTAGCTAATTCATAAACCTATGGCGAAAACTTAGTTATTGGACAATGGTTATCTACCAAGGTCCGCTCGGTGCTAGGTCTCAATCACAAGGAATATTCAAAATGTAACATTTATCAAATATGCTAAGCAGCAAAATTGCATAATTTAGTTATAGAGTAGCTCCTCAAAACCAAAGCTTCATCATATCAAATAGGTCTTCATAACTTTCACAATCTCTTATATCTTATATCATACATAATAGCCCTATCAAATTTCATATCATTCATAGTTTGCATAGTTTTCCATTAGTCCCTCAAATATCTTAGAAGCTTGTCATACATCTTTAATCAAATATGGTGGGTTTATAATCATAACATACAATCACAGAATGGTTTATAATCATAACTTACAATCATGGCAAACATATGTAAATACCACGAGAATACAAAATGAGGTCACTTGATCGATATTCAAAGAATCCACCAAATCATAGTCAAAACTTAGTTAGGGCATTATTAACCTCTTATATAAAGCATAAATCCCATATGAAATTTCACCCCAAAATAATGCATAAGGATGAACCATTATAAAAATACTCCATAATATCCTCACATAAAAGGGTTCACAAATTTATCATGCAATACCATAACTTGAAAATGGTTGAGCTTAGTAGAGAGAAGGGGTCCCCACTAATAAAAACCCACATACCTTAGTTGATTTGGAGGAGGAAAATCCGACTTTGAAATAAAGAAATCAGAACCCTAACTTGTTCACTTTTCTTAGAAGCTTAAAGGTCTTTGGAGGAGTTTTGGGACTTAGCGCTTTTGAGAAAATGGAATGAATGAACGAATAAGGGGTGTATAAGCCTTGAATGGTGCTTATTGAGGCATAAAATGGTAGGGTTTAGACATAAAATAATAGGAAGAGTCGACTTTACCTCTTTAAAATTTCTACCGAACAGGACCACGATACCCCATCTATGGGTCGTGGTCTACTCCACGGGTCGTAGATGGGGGTCTTATTTGATGAAATTTCAGAAAATCTAAAACTCTTCTCTATATCACATTCCAGGACTAGACTTATGACCCATATAACATTTTATTACCTTTCTGATGCCCTGTAGACTAAACCTCTATAAACTTCCAAATTTTGACCCTCCTTCCATGAGCAAGAGTTATGGACTATGGAAGAATCTACAACCCATAAAGTCCTTCGTACATCCATGGCCTTCCAAACTTGAGCTACTTTAATTTGTACCTAGGTTCCACGAGCCACACCATGACCCATACAAACTCTTACGGCCCTTAAGGGCCCTCGTAACCTTTGATACTTGGAAACATTTCTAGGTTTCCTTTTCATTTTCATCTTTCATACCTTCCAAAATATGGGGCCTTATAACCTCAAAGAGGTTCAAGTGCACAAGATTCGTCAAATGGTGCAAAGTGTGGAAAGCTCCATAAAGGTGAATGTCTAGCTAGATCCAATGTTTACTTTAAATATGGCAAGCTCAGCTATCATGCAAGGGAATGTACAAGTAGGAATGCAAGTCACCAAGGCCAAGGTGGACATGTACAGGGAGCTCCAAAAGCATATAGGTTCTATGCCCTACAGGCAGCCAAGAAGTAGAGGAAGCCCCTAATGTGGTTACCGGTATGTTGAAGTTTGTGATTTTGATTTTTATGTACTTTTAGATCATAGGGAAAAAATTTCTTTTGTCACACCATTTCTTGCTAATAGATTTCATGCATGTCCCAAAAATCTTGTTGAGCCTTTTAAAGTTAGAACTCCCGTTGGTGATCCTATTATTTTAAAAAGAGTCTATACAAGTTATCCCATGTCCATTATGCATGAAATAGTTCCTTGTGATTTTGTAGAGCTTATCGTGATTGATTTTAATGTTATACATGGGATGGATTTGTTACATTCTTCTTATTCCTCCATAGATTATCGAACCCGTAGTGTCAAGTATAAATTTCCAAATAAGTCTACTCTTTAGTGGAAGAGTGGTAGTTCTTCGTGTAAAGGTACGTTTATCTCCTTTCTCAAAGCTCACAAAATGAATTCTAAGGCGTGCATCTATCATTTAGTAAGGTTTAGGGATGTCTAATTTGAAAGTGCGTCTCTTGAGTCAGTTCCCATAGTCAATGAGTTTCCTAATTCTCCAAAAAGAGAGATAGATTTTGGCATAGATCTTTTTCCCAACACCCAACCTATATCAATCCCTCCTTATAAGACTGTCCTAATATAAATGAAGGAACTTAAAAAACAATGTAATTACTTTCTAGAGAATGGTTTATTAGACCTATTAGGTCCCCATGCGGTGCCCTGGTGTTGTTTGTAAAAAATAAGGATGGGTCACTCCAAATGTGTATAGACTATCACCAACTCATCAAAATTACTGTCAAGAACAAATATCTACTCGTAAGGATCGATGACATATTTGATCAATTACAAGGGGCTAAGTGTCACGACCCAAGCCTAGGGCCTAGACGTTACATGGCGAATGAGGAACCGGAAGGTACCCCAAACAAGCCTCTCAAACTTGTCATCTCACTTCATCGGTCGTGATAGAAAATTCAATATTAAATATCGGGAATTAGGGACTAAGGGCAAACTATTTCAAAATAACATCATAGAATAAGAGTCAAGCTCATTTACAAAATACTT
>JBCEWC010001909.1:0-37525 GCA_038996855.1 Solanum aculeatissimum | reverse complement strand
GTAATATTATTTACTTTTGTTATTATAATATTAATTATTTTAGTGATAATAGTAGTAGTAATATTTGTTATCTTTTCTTATTATCGATACTATTTATTATTATTCTTACTTCCATTATTTTACTTAGAATTATTTTTAGTTTCATACTTTGAAGGTAAATTTTACCATTTTTATTTCATCAATTTTTAATTTAAAATAATAATTTTAACTTGTTCAAATTTTTTTACATATATTACGTATTTGCTTTACATAAAAAATCATTATTTAAAATATTATATATTTTCATAAACATATCAATTAATTAAATGACAAACAATTCAATTTTATCTCAATTCATTTGATTCATAGCCTTTTTAATCCAATTTATTTCAATTCTTGCTAATGTATTCATAATTTCTTTCAATTTTAACCTAAATTAAGTTAATTTGTGGCTCAATTTTGAAGACCACTTCAATTACAGCCAATTGGACCCCAAATCTGACTATTTTTGAAAGATTTGATCACAACCGTCCGTTCTAATTAATCTAACGATCCAGATTAATTTAATTTTATATTCTTTTAACCCATAACCCTCTCCCAAGACCTAATTTTCACTGCCCATTTTTCATCTCCCCAACAGCAGACCAAACGACCCTTCTTCTCTGTCAGTTCCATCGGCAGCGGCGCCACTAGCAACGGCACAGCCACCGGCAACACCCGTCACCGCCTGTGTCGCACCATGCAACCCTCCAGCCTCCTCTTCTCTTCCTCAACGCCGCCCCCCACCACCGACAACCCCTGTGCTGCCGGAAATAGCATAACCCGTGACCCCATACCCCGTCGCGAAAACCAGTGATCTCCCTCTGTCACCAACCAGCGTCGCCGCCTCTGTTCTCCTCTTTCTCTCCCCCGCTATCGAAAACAACACTGGCAACTCGTCTCTCACCAGAAAACTCCACCCACAGAGCCCCTCGACTACCGGCGAACCCCGTTCAACATCGACGAGCCCTGTCGCCAGCGAAGCAGCAGCGAAACAACCCCTACAACCGCGACAAACTCCCCCCGTTCCCTTCTCCGATCTCCTCTTCCTCTTCACTGAAACAGCAACCACCAACATCATCACCCCGGCCAGAGGATGTCGCTGGCAGCCCCTCCTTCACCTGTCTCGTCCAGCACCTCGTCAACGACAACCACCACTGGCCAGTGATAATGACCATCAGATTCAATCGATCAGAAATCATGGTGCTACCTTGTTCGGTTTGATTTCTTCACTCGCCATAACTCATTATTTTGCTTCTTTCTTCTAGAATTCCAATTTGAGTTTGTGTAATCTTGAATTGAATGTGTCTTTCTCACTATAGTTTAAGATGTTGAATTGGTTTGATCCGATTAGGACGTTGAAGTTTCTTGTTAATTGATTTGGTTTATTGTAATTTGAGCCTTTTGTTTGAATTGTGTGTTGGTTGTAGATACATGTCTTGTATAGAAGACATGCTCGAATTGTTGACTTAAATTCATGTATATGTGATTTCGAATTCAGGTTTTGCAAGTGTCCTGGCAATTTGACATATTCTGGTGTTCATTTTAATTTTTTTTAACACCTTGTGCCTACATTGTTTACTGGATGATGATTCCTTTTGCTCCTCTTGACAAATAATATTAATCAATTTTGGCATTGGATTACCTGCAGATGTGTGTATATATTTATCAAATGATAACGTTATTGTGTTTGTGGCTAAAATCTTAGTATTAATGCGTGTATTTCCTTGAATAATTTCCTAGCAGCTTAGCTATACCCTTGGTTGATTTTTATTTTATTTTTATTTTATTTTTATTGGACAACGTTAGTATTATGTTATTCATGGTAACTGGTCACCTAATTATATTTCCTGAATAATTTTCTCCTTTTTAATAATATGTACAACTGGTATTTATTATTATTCATAAACAACTCTTATTCCATTTATATGGTAAGATATATCTATGAAGGCATAAATTTTGGGCACATAATTAGGTGTCATTACTTTCCTTTAGGCCTCAGATTATCTTTAACTGACTAAATTTTTATAACAATGTTTATTTATTGAATACTGATTCTATTTGCCTTGCTAAAATTAGAACAAATTTTCGGTTACTTATTTTTGGTAAAATCTCACTGATTTTTGTCTTAATTTGTTTTCTTGTCTGCTTAAGGAAATAGTAATTTCAAATTTGGTTTGATTATTTTTTCAAATTTTTTTTAGTAAAATCAAACTCAAACCAAATAGTAATGGTTTTCAAAATTTAAAATCAAACCTAACCAAACTAAATCACATATCAATTTTTTTAATCGATTTGATTCAGACTGTAGTTCGTTTTAATTTCTTAACCATAACCATGAATAGATCTAGTTATAAGTTAGCGGATCAGAAACTTTTTGGCCTATATTGAGTATTATATGTTTTTAAAACTTTATTTTAAAATCTAATGATTAAGGTAATGGTGTTAAAACCTAGAGATTATTGTTGATCCTCCTGGAGCAGGTTCATATCTATAATATTTATTATTAAAATAAATGAATCGCATTGGTCAAGTTGCCAGCGGATAATCGAATAATAATTCATATAGGAGGACTTATCTAATATCGCAAATTTAAGTTTTAAATTTCATCTTTTACTCATTCTGCAAATTTCCCTTGATAATTTAGTGCAACTTGTAAAATTATATGTGCGTGTAATCTTAGTTTTGAGTATCAAATCTTATTTGTGGTCTAAGGTTGATGCTTTTTCGATAAGACTAATCATATTTTAATAAATTAAAACTCCTGTGAAGTTAGGCTGGCAGTGTGACTTTCTAAGCTTTTTTCCATTCTTGATACTCCGATTTATTTTATATGTCATCTTTAGTGATTGTATTTTATTGTAAGAAAAAAAAATAATTTTACTATTTTGCTCTTATTTAAGTTATAATGTATATTAATTATTTTTTTTTAGTTCTTTTAGTTGGTGAAATATATCTTTTTGAAGCTCATTAACTATCAAGGATAAAATAAGAAGAACAATGTTATTTATGCATTGGTCATATAAAATGACATATATTATGAACTATTTATTTATAATAAGAACGACATATAAAAAAGATGGAAGAGAGTACTTGCCATGCCAGCATCATCACTTACACAACTAGGCATGTTCCTCCGAATGCCGAGGTTTAGTTAATACAAGTATTTAGATAATCACATTATACTCATATTTGCAAGGTTATTACAGATAAACCTGTAAGAATAATAATAACTACTCCATTTGTTTTAAATTATTTACCACAATTTTTTATTTTGAAAGTTGAATGCTATGAATTTTGATCAATATTTTAATATTTATAATATTTTCTGTATAGTTTTTGAATATTCATATTTTAATTTCAAAATATAGAATTAATCTTATCTAATATAACTTTAATAATTAGTTGAATTGACTCTCAAGAATCAAAACATGACAACTATTTTGAAATGGAAAAAGTGATTTAGTTATTATCTCAATTAAAATTTTATTTACATTATGTGCCTATATAACTCAATACTCCCTCTGTCCCAAATTAACTTAATTTTTGAGTTGTTTTTTAATGTTCAAAATAGTTGAATTGTTCAAGTTTGAAGATAAATGTTTGAAACTTTTTTCATATTTGTCCTTTTTTTAATTGAAATTTTATATTTTATAGGAGATAAATTATACTACATATTTATGATTTTATAAAGGATAATAATGAAAAGTGTTATTTTAAATTTTGCTTTAGCATATTTTTCTTAATTTGTGTGGATGGCATATTAAGTTAAAATGGACGGTTAAGAAGCCAATCTATCGTTGAAATTAGCGGTAATTTCGAATGACCTATGACAAACAGGGGTGGGGGTTCTATTTTCTTGTGCTATAAATTTTGATGCAAGTCTTCTTTTATGCTTCACATCCAAATCTAAGTCCTGCCCAATTCTTAGGTGCTCTCTGTTTGTATCTTCTTTTGCTTTTTTGTTTTCGAAACAATGGCATTCCTCAAGGCATTTTCTGCTATGCTTATTGCATCCTTTCTTCTCCTCCATTTCGCTAATGCCCAGAAGGTTCATTCCTTTTTTTCGTTTTTAAGTGGAATGTTCATTATCATAATAAGTAATCGATCTTTTAAAATTTATTTTGGAATGTTGGCGCAGATTGATTCCAGCAGCAAGCCAGCAGCCTCAACCCCTGAAGCGTCACAGCCACTAGGTAATATATCAATTACACATTTCTTCCGCAAGGAATTACGAATAAATTATTTCAATATGTATAGAGACAATTTAATTTGAAACTCTGTTGCACAGATTGCATAGAAGCTTGTTAATATAGGTGCAGCAAATCGTATCGACAAAAAATATGCAACAGAGCATGTGGAAGCTGCTGCCGTACCTGCCACTGCGTGCCACCAGGGACTTCTGGAAATTATGAAACATGCCCTTGCTATTTCAATCTTACTACTCATAACAACCGCCGCAAATGCCCTTAATTAATTAGTTAATACCATATACACTGAGCACCAGACACCGGGCGGGAATAAAAAATAAAAAAAAGACACAAGTTCAAAATTTTGATATAATACATTGATTTCTCTAGTTTTTTAGCAAGCCAGCTCTGTTCATTTTGAGATTCATTTCAATTCTCCTTTTGTTTTCTCTGAGCTTGTCACACATGCAATAATATATATTTATTTGAATTGATTCTTTGCTACAAATCTTGCCTTCACATTTCTGCTACGAGTAGATCAGTCTTTTAATATTAATAATCTGGCTGACTGTTATTATAACAATGATAAATCATGTATAGAATTCCGTAATATAATGTCTGCAAAAAGGAGCACACTACTTACATTTCTTTTATAATGTTGAAAATATAGTGCTAATATGCGTGCTTAGATTATTTTATTAACAATAAGTTGGGTCTGTAGTCATGGCTGACGAATACATAGCTATCGTTAACGGGTAAAAAACTCATGATATCCCATTTCCTCTGTATTAGTTTGGGTGTGTTGCGTATTACCCACTGTTTATAATATTCAAACGGAGGCCCATCTACGTACGTGTTTGGGTTCACTCGAATCCTCGCAGTAAAAAAAGTTATATTGTATATATAATATAAATTTTCTATATTTCTATAGATACATTAATTTTAAATCATCTAAATCAAATAAGAGAAATAGTCTAGAAGTAGTGATCTATTTTGGGAGTTTGTACTTTGCACTCTAATTCACATATTCATATTTTTATTTTTTAACCTCTAAATTTTAGATTCATCGTTATACTCAAATATACTATTTTCTCCGTCCCATTTTATGTGACACTTTTTGACTTGACACGATGTTTAAAAAAAAGGAAGACTTTTGAAACTTGTGATCTAAATATATTTTTAAATTTTTTTGTGACTGAAAATCATTTCATTAAGGATAAAACGAAAATTTTAAAGATAATTACAATATGATTTGAGGGGTTGTACACATTACAACCAACTCTTGATCACAGATGATTTGAACTAGGATCACCAATTATAATTTCTGAACCATGTCTGAGTGCAATATTTATTCCATTCCATAGAGATTTAGCAGGTCGGACCAAGCGAGGCGGCTCAATAAATAGTTTAAATAATTTAACTTTTTATTTTGAAATAATTTAACCCAAAATAAGATTTATGTCAACAAGATCTAACAAAAAAATTGTCTAGATGAAATATGAATAATTAAATAACTTTTGAATTATAAATTAAAAATAAAATGACGTTTTAAGAAAACTATGATTAGTTAAGTATAAATAATTGGTCTTTGTCCAAGTAAAGATGACAGGGATTAGCGATAAATTTAGAAAATAATTTTTCCTAAAACATGGATAATCCAGCTAGATATTGGTAATATGACCTTTTGAACTAAAGAGAGATGCTGTCTAAGCACTCTAGCTGTGCACCATTAATTGAGATATCTGTACTTATCATTTTTTTTAAATGGAATAAAAAAAAATAGATTTCTCCTACTCTTTTAATATAACGATTTTTTACATAGTTTGTTTTAACATGTTTTGATATATAATCTAGTATTTTATATTTAAAGGTACTAGTAACCTTTTTTTTTTTTTGTACAATTATTATTGATTATTTTATATATGACTTAATAGTATGAAAAAAACAAATTATCTTAGCAAATTAATCGAAGTTAAACTCATTTAACTATTCTGCTGTTTCTTACAATTCTTCGATCCCGGTTAACTTTAGACACAAAAAGTCATAATTAATGTCGTTATAGTGATCAAAGACTTAGGAGTCGTTTGGTGTGATATAAGGTATTTTCACCGTTCTATGTTAGTTGTTATGTTGAGTTTTTTAACGATCAATTTGACTAATTTTTAAAGTTAATTAGATCAAATTAATTTGATATTTTAAAATAAAATTTAGATATTAAAAAATTATTAAAAAAACGTATTACTGATTGCAATTCTTTTCATATCGATATGATGAAAAAATATTTTTGTCTTTAAATTATTTATCCAACATTTTTATCTCAGTGATAGAATAAGTTATTTTATATATATGATAGAACAATTTATTTCAAAATAATTTATCCTAAAATTAATTATTTTAGAGTAATTTATCCCTAACTAAACTATCCCTTACTGTATTGTACTTTTTCTATCGTGACTAAAATCTTCTCTGTATAAAAAAAATTAGGGTACATTACTTTGACTTCTCAACTGTGAGAGTGTCAAAGAGGTCGTCCTAAAGCTTTTTTATATCTGGTTTGGCTCTTAGGATAAAAAATATGTTAGTCCCTCCGACCTTTTTTACTTATTAATTTTTTTTAATTTGATTTTTCTTTTGATTTATTATTTTTGACAAATCAAATATATAACTTTTTTATCTACTATATCTTTAATTAATTTAGAGAGTTATAATGTCTTTGAAAAATATAAAATTACTTGATAATCTTTAATGAAAAATTTAGGATCTATTAATTAATTAACACACTTTTGAATTTTTTTTAAAAAAATAAGTTAATTTTACAAATTTGACCAAATTATATTATTTGATCCATGTTTCATCAAGCCACTTCTGTCAAATTTCATTGACATAAGTTATTCTGGGACTTTTTTTACCATGATTACTTTTAAATAATCATTCAATATTAAAGATAGGGATATTAAGAAACGAAATAGACATTTTAGATTTTAATTTGTTGAAATTAATTTTAAAAGTAGAATATAAATTTTTGGTGCTGAAAGCTGACAAAAATAAAATTTCAATCACATATGTCATGGAGTATGAAAATTGGGTAGAAATGTTGTAAACATGAGTATTTGTTTCCAGATCTTTAATTTAATTCTCTCTCCAAATGAATAAACCAATATAGGCAAGTTTCAACTTTCAACCAAATGGATGGTCAAAACAATAATAATTTTATAAACATGAATAAATAATTATTTTGAAGCTTAGTATAATTATTTAATGCAACTTGGGAGAATCTCTAGTAAATTATGTGCCTGTAATCAATGTTGCTGTGGCAAATCGTGCTATTCTAATGCTAAGTTTGGTAGTTCGAAAATATTTATTGAAAAATATTTTTAATTTTTTTATATTTAGTTATTTTAAATATTTTTAAAAATATTTTCTAAATAAATTTATATTTTTTTTAAAAAATAAGAAAAGTATTTTTTAAAATTCAGTTTGAACCTCATCACCGCCCGAATCCTGGGTCCCAACTATGACTTTGGTCTTGACTCCCGATCCTAAATTGAGATCGGAAGTAGGGTCTTGGATCGGAATCAAGAGTCATGTCTCAGGTCGAGATCAAATTCTTAATTTTTATCTCAGGTCAGATATCAAATCAAGATCATGTAAATCGAGTGTTAACTCGAGGTTGAGAATTTGATCGGGTCTAGCGACTTTTCTTTTGTCATAGTCAGGAGTCAGGGGCTCAAATTGTGATTGGATCTAGTACTCCAATATTATAGTAATTGCCTAGATCATATCTAAATATAATTGGAACAATAATATTTTATTATTATCTAAACATCAAAAAATTTAAAAAAGTCACTTAAGAAAACACCTTTCGTCATGGCAAACACTCCTTTAATTACACGCGAAAAATTACTGCTCCTATAACGTTAAACGTGCATTATTTTTAGTTATTGAACTTTTTCTCGTAAACAATCATTTATATATAATTATTTTTTAAATAATAAATTAGTTTAAAATATTTTAGACTAAACTCTTTTTTCAAGAATAGTGGTGCGAAGCTAGGCTGGCAGTGTGACTTTCGAAGCTACTTCCCATTTCTTGTCAGCATCATTACTGAGACAAGTTGATTCTGTGGAAACATGAAAATGACTACTTCCCAATTGTATAATCATACACCCCTATCCTCACTTTTACTTATCATTATTTTATTTTTTAAGATCAATTTAATTAAATTTCAAAATTAAATTGAAATAGTTAAATTTAAAATTTAAAATTTTAGCTGATTGAAAACTATACAAAAAAATATTATAAGTTAAATTTTTTCTCATATTAGTATGATGAAAAAATACATATATTTTAGAATCCAATGAGTAATTCTTAAAATAATATTGTTTTGCAAGGTTTTACCCTGAAAATGAGATTTCTTTTTATGCAAATTCAGAAGAGTAAGATGCCACAGGGGATGCGAAATAAAATTAGTAGAAATAGTACTTTAATTAGGCCTTCGCCTTGACCCACTGATGGAAGAGGTTCTTTTCTCGTGCTATAAATACCACATCTCTCTGTTTTCTACTTCACATCCATAGTGAAAGCCAGCTCAAATTTCAGAGTTCTCACTTTCCTTTTTCTGTTTCTAAAAGAATGGCATTCCAAAAAGCATTTGCAGCTTTGGTCATTGCATCACTTGTGCTTGTCCATTTCACTTACGCCCTTCAAGAGGTAGCTTAAAACATCATTTCAATCATGTTAATCACTACAAGTAATTAATTAATCTCTTTCATCTTGAAATATACATTTTGATTTTGAAATGTTGTCACAGGGAATTAACAACAAGCCACCAGCACCAAGCCCTCAACCTCCAAAGCCAATAGGTACTGTTTACATTTTAAATATTTCCCGTTACGACTTTGATATGCGTTTTAAATTCTGAACTCGCCTTTTGTTGCAGATTGTACAGCATCTTGTAAATCTAGGTGCAGCAAATCGTCTCGGCCAAATCTATGCAACAGAGCATGTGGAAGCTGTTGCCATATCTGCCACTGCGTGCCACCAGGGACTTCTGGAAATTACGAAACATGCCCTTGCTATTTCAACCTTACTACTCATAACACCACCCGCAAATGTCCTTAAAATTCATCGCCATTTTGTTATTATGCAAATTTAAATGTACCTCATATTGAGTACTATTGTATTATGTTGTGTAAGGATAAGTATGCCAGCTGTTGATTTTTTGAAATTTAATTCAATTTTACTCCTGTGTAAAATTTGAAGGTTCAGAGTTTTCAATGCAATATTAATATGGGTACTATTAAATTGATTGATCTGCTATTCACTCTGGTCCTCCCTTTTACTGTACACAAAATTACGCGCATCATACTTTTTCTATACATATTACTGTGTATGGACTATTTTTACACTACATAATAACTGAACTCAAAAGTGTAGTCCCTTTGGTTCCAGTTATACTTGCCGGGTCTCCATTTTAGACCTCTCTTAATAAAATACAGATCAATTGGTTATTTTACTGAATTATCTTTATTAATTATAAAGATTTAAGATTAAATACTAGGTAAAGTTTGAAATATATAATTAATTCTCTCTTAATTTTTCAAAATCAATAAATACAATTTTTTTTCTTAATTTTTCAAAATCAATAAATACAATTTATTTTTTTAACATATTTACTATAGTCGATAAATAAAAAACAAGAAAAATAAACTGATCAGTAATTTACAACATCCAAAAGCTTCACAAAATAATAGTAAGTATTTCTTATGCCCCAAAAATAATGTTGTCTTTCAATAATTAAAAATAATTAATTTTAAAATCTCTCGGTGAAATAATTCATAGTCATACAAATATCTAAAATAAATTATAAATTATAAATTTCAAAAATTTATAATTTTTTAAAAACAATTATACCAAATTAAATGATATGGCATGAATTGATACGAAAGGAGTTGTTTATTTGATCCTATATATAAACATAACAAAGAATAAACTAATAAAGTTTAAAAGACACGCTTTTCTTCAAGAATTTGGAATGAAGTAAAGTTGACGAGTCCTTGCTGTACAAAGCACTCAAGCAAAGTACATCACTTTTGGACATATCATGAGTCTTTTCTTTTTATTTTTTTATGTTCATATAAAATATACAGAATTGTTTTGTTTTGTGTAGCTTTAGTTCTTAACTTAAAAAACTAGTCGAAAACATAAAGGCTATTTGAATGTATAGTGTTATTTGAATCTCTTTGGGAGACAATTCTGAATGGATTTAACAATTTTAGTTGAAAGAGAGAATCTTGATATGTCAAAGTGATTAGCTTGATGTTATGTGAGTTAGGTGAGGGACAGTATCCAAGTTGTGCTCACTCAAATCAATGCATCAAAGCCTACTCACTCACAGCTGGCTGCTTGCTTTGTAACGCCGGTGCTTTTTTTAAAAAAAAAATTGCCTCATCTACTTCTTGTTTTACACGTCACTTAAAATATTATAAATGAAAAAAAATTACTATATGTACATGAAAAAAAGGTTAACAATGGTTTTTTTTTTTGGAATTTTACGGGATATATGTAACAACAATAATAATAAAATACCATAAAGTAGAGTCTGAGAAGAGTATAGTGTACGGAGACTGTACCATTATCTCATAGAGATAGAGAATGTTATTTTTGAAAAATTCAAGTAAAAATGAAAAATAATAAATATAGCATAACGGCTATACGAAGAGTAATGTCAATTTTATAGAAAAAAATTAAAAAAATTGTGGATAATAAAAAATCAATATCTATGTAGGATGTCAATATTGTCTACACTTGGAAAAGAATTAGTTCTCTAGGCAAAACAGAAAATTTTAGTAATTAATTTAACAAGTAATTTAAGATTTTTTTTTAATAATGTGGACAAGTAATATAATAATTCTTAGGTTATTAGTAGTAAAAATTTGATACGAAACTTTTCATTAATGCGTAATTCATACTCCATGCATGAACCAACTGGAAAATGTAATTGATTGGCTCCACTGCCTTATTTAATCTTTAAAATATAAATTAAAAAAGAAGTTGGGTCAAGGCTTAAATATGGGGCAGAGGGAGTTAGGTAAAATACAAACATGACTAATCCAAGGTCCTTTTTTCAATTATTATGTCATGTGGTGAATTGTGAGTCAAAACATAAGTCATCTACCGTAAGACTTGTACAATTTCTTCAAACAATTAGCTAGATCAGATATTTTCATAATCTATTTTTAATTTTTTAGTTAGACACAATTGAGTACTTTTTAATATAGATACTCAAAACAGTGGATGAAAAATCTTCTTGATGGTTACTGTTTTTATGGAGAATTCAAAATTTTTGATGGGTCATATAATTTATAAATATCGAAATAATAATCATAAAGGTAACTATTTCACTTTCCCCAATAGTAGTGCAGTTAATTAGTTGGATAGTATAACCTAGACATGTCTGCAAACATGAATACGAAACCATTACAAGTTGTTTGGTTCAAAATAATGTTACCTATCATGGGACTACCATTATAGATAATTAGCTTTTATAAGTGATAGATATGAATTTTGTCCTGTTTTTTTAATTAATACCCACAAGTCCACAACTAAACACTAGAAACATTTAACCTCTAACCAAATGGCCCTTAAATCCTTGGATTAAGATAAGAGAGAGTTGTTTGGATGATAAGCATTCCTCATTTTCAATCTTAAGATTGTAAGTTCTAATCACAAGGAAGAAATAAAAAGACGTAGAGCCACTATCTGTTCAGACCATAGCAAAATTCATTAGGAAGAATTTTCAATTAAAATGGATTGGTCGTACCTTTCCAATGATGGAATATAATGGCCTTCCGGTCCCTTGTGACTGTGAATTGAATGAATAAATGGATGAAATCAAGAAATAATTCAACTAACAGTTCGAACCAAGAACAAGGTATCTGGGGAATAAGCATTGGCTAACTTTGTGCCAGCAGCCGCAGTAATACAGAGGATACTTATGCGTGTGAGAACAATTGTATATGTTTTCAAAATTGGACGCAATGTGTGGTCTAACTATATATGCATGAGTTAGCTGAATGTATGTGAAGACATCAACTATACGTGTGGCTAATTGGATTCAATACATGTATTCTTTAACCGTATGAGCACAACATTGGACAAATAGATGGAGGTCAACTGTATCAACACTGATGAAGCATCATTGATTTTTCAGAACTAAAATGCAAACGACGACAAACATAAGAGGTTGGGGTGGATAGTAGCGGCAAGGATTTTACGATACACAGATATATTGCCTATGAATTTATATACATGCTACAAAATTACATAATCTCGCTACGATTTATAATTATTCAATATCACTAATAAGGGAATAGAATAGGCTACATCAAGTAATTTGTTGCTTTATAAAACAAGGGGTAATCATTTGGGCCGATGAAAGCTTTGGGCTGATCCCCCAAGGCCTAGTCCAGACAGAGGTGGGCTTGAAACGCACCAAAGAAGCCCAAGTTGCCTGTTTCAAATCTTAACGGCTAGTGTGCTAACACGCTGCTGCCTGCTTATAGAATTTTCCAACGGTCACTTTATGTTTTGCCCGGCGTACAACCCTATTTCCACAACTATAAAGTCGCCCCCTCTTTCCCCAAATTCCATCTCATTGTCTTACTCTACATTTCTTGATCTTGATAGGAGGTGGCCCAAAAATCAAACGTACTGCAATTTTTTTATTCTTCTTCAATGGAAACTCCATCATCAACAAGAAGGGTGACTAGATCACAAGCCTTGGCTGCTGCCAACAGTGCTAACAAGATCCCTTTGTCAACTAGTAAGTTTCTATTGCCCTTTTTTTTTCATCTTTTGTTTCTTTAAATTTATTTGATTTCTGAAAAGTTGTTTCTTTTCTTGTTCAGAGAAAATTGAAGAATCTGAGAAGAAAACAGTGGCAAAATCAAGAACAAGAACTGGGAAACAAGCGGCACTGATTGATATAACGAATGATTCCCCCATTGTTGGTCTTGCTATGGGGAATTTGGAGACCCCATCTTCAGAAATGTCCAAGAAAAGGACTAATGGTCAAGGCAAATACTTGACTACTCCTGGATCTGGCGAAGCTTTGTTGAGGGGCCAAGTTAAGACTTTGCTGCAAAAGGTTGAAGAAGAAGCTGTGCTCTCGAAAATTTCTCTGGAAAATAGGCCTTCCCTTCATCTCAAAGGAATTTTCAACTCTCCCATGGGTCTCCTTGCCCCAACTCCTGCAAACACACCTCTTCTGGATTTTTCTGTTAATGAGTTGCCTGCTGTCACTGCATCCCCTGTTGAAGACAAGTTTGTCATTTCTCAGGTATAAATTCAGTTATCTGTATTGATTAGTCTTAAGAAAGATTCATTCTTTACTATTTGTTTGATTTTAGAAAATGGAGATTTGAATTATTTGATTTTATGTTACAGAAAATCAATGAGATGTTTGAAGGGGAAAAACAGGAGAATCTTGAATCTGAAAAAAGTTGCTTAACAAGATCTCTGCTATTGGATTTTTCTGAAAAAACAGAAAGCTCTGAATCATCTTCAGTGTGTTCATCAGTGCTGACATACCAAGGTGGTGAGATTGAAAGCAAAGAAAAGACGACACCTTCAGATGATGACAATGCATCTATGTGGTCGATGCAGGTGAATGCAAGTACTAAAGATGAAGAGGAAGATGAGGAAGAAAGGGGGCTTGAAGAAGTTGAAGATGAGTATGATGATAACTATGATGATATTGAAGAAGATGGAAGCGTAGTTGACGATCTGTGTGACGCAATTAGCAAGATCAATGTGAATGAAGAAAGCCACAAAGTGATGGCGAAATTTGAGGGGAAGCACACACGTTTTGTGTACAACAGTGATGATGAGCTTGAAGGTGCTGAAGAGTGCAATGTTGAGGCTGCATCATCATCACCTGGTGTTTTGCACTTGAAGGGATTGCCAACTCCGAAAGGGAAGCATCTTCGTTTCCCTGAAGAACAGTGAGGGAAGAAATTTCTATTGATGTTTTGGTTCTTGATAGACACCTGCTCTGTGGTGTTATATACTTACTCATGATGTTTTCTTCTTTTAGTTCTCTATTGCTGTTTTTGCTATATTGTATTCTTTTGGTTCATATCTAAATTGGACCTTTTCAAAGCTGGCTGTCAAATTGATATCATCTCTTTCAAATGTTTTAAAGTTAGTTATTGTATTCTTTTCGTTTGTCTCCGATTAACAATTTTCAAAATAAACTCTTTCCATCTTAATTCCGTTAAAATCATGGTCATGTTATTTTGACTTGCAAAAAATCGACCGGAAGAAAATAAAAGTTGGAGGATAAATCACTCAAAAAGCAGCTGAATACTGGAATTCCCTATTAGAACTCTGTCAAGCCCTCGCTAAGAGGTAGAATTAGCTATAGGAATGACAATGGGATGGGTGAGTTTAACCCGCAATTTTTTTAAACAACCAGCTCCACCCCACAAGCATCTCCTACTTCTTCCCATAGCTATAGCTTATTGGTCTTCTAGCTGGGAGAAGTAGTTTTAGGATGAGATTCCGAGCTTGCTGACATGAGAATAAGAAGTGATTTTGAACGACTTGGAACCAAACTTCTTTTTGTACTTTTTGGTATATGAAAATAATGGTTAAGTTCAGATTCAATTGTGGGAAATAGTGAGCATCGACTCCGAACCCAAGCAGCGCTCATCGAAGAAAGAACACTCCTTAGGATGTTCGACCAAACTCCGTAGGCTCCACATCCATCAAAAGTCGGCTTCAACAGTTCACCAAAAGTTTTGAATACCATAAATTTCATACAAATTCATTCTTTTAAAAGCAAGTCAACTTCGATTAATTTAATTATTGTTTTCAGCTTAGCGATAACTCTCGTTCCACATTCAATCGTTACTGAGTCTTTGCTTCTTCATCACAGAAATATCACAAAATACATCCACCACCATCTTTGAAAGTAGAGATGAGTTACTAGAAGCAACCGGCAGCAAAAGGGATTATTTATATATCTTAAGCAACTAGTAATAATATTTACAGTACTATCTATACAGTCACTATTTAATGATAGATTACTATTAGACACCCAAAAATTGGCTTAAGACTCAAATTAAATTAGAAAAACATAAATCAGAACCAAGGATGCCATGTCGGATCCATCATGCACAAGTTCCTAGGAGTAAGGGCAGCTTCAACCAACTCTGCTACACCCCTCTGCACAGATTGTGGCGGATCCATGCCATTCTCCTCCTGTACAAGTAGAAAGAAGCCATAAACCAGTCACAATGCAGGCATTTAAATATTAACTGAAGCTAAACTCATCTAAGCATATGATTTGAGTCACACAAAGATATGTGGGGACATATAATCATAAAATACACAGGAGATAGCTAATGCCACGATTTTAATTGAAACAGGAAAGAGGTAGCACCATTACTAGGTGAGGAACTCAGAAGCTACATAAATAGCACCAAAAAGAAAATGATACCTCTTCTGAGATGTATTGAGGGGCTATTCCAGTGATCCGCCCAATGACATTCTCAACATTTGTAGTGACCTTTTGTTTGAAGTCCACAGGGTTCAGACTGCCAGCCCCTACAACAGGGGCCAGAGGCATACCAAGAGGTCTTCTCCAAGACCAAGATAACAACTCATCTCGGAAAAACATAGCCAGATGATACCATAAGAGCTGACTTTGCTGAAGATAAGAATTTAATTGAAATCAGCAGCATTCAGGAATCAAAGTAGAAAACAAGATGTGCGTAGAAGTAAATCTTACTTTAGGAGAGACCACAGCCTGAGCAGCTGCACACATGGCAGAAACAACTAAGCCTTCTACTCCAAAATGAGAGAAAAACGCCTGCAAATTTCTAGTCAAGCGGAAGGGCACTGGTTCGTTAAATTCAATCATTCCATTTGCATCATAAGCAGGATGGAAATCAGTCTGGAAAATTTTCCCCGTGTTTTTAGCAAATAATATCTTGTTTGGAGACCTTCCACCAATTTGGAGCATAAATGACATAAAACTAGAGAGGGCCAACTGGATAGCAAACTGCTTTTTGAAAGCCCACATGTGATAGCCACTCACGAGTGTTTTGTACATATACTGTGAGAATATGCTTTCTGTGACAAAACTTTTTGTAATCTCATTATATGCTTGAAGACGGAGATCAACAACAGCATCTGGTGAAATCTGTCCAGATATTGCTTGGTTGAGTTGCTCCTTAAAGAATGTGATGGGTAAGTCCGCTTCTCGGTCATTTCTTGCACAATGGTTCTCATAAACCTCAAGGAAAGTGCTGTACATCAAATCATCCTCTACCATGCGAACCTATGTCATGAATTCACATTAGAGTTATTCCGGAAAAAAAAGCTCAATGTTGAGAAGTTGTGATAATCAAATAACACATACAACTAGATATAAAAGCAGTTACTGTGAAGAATGCAAGTTGCGTAACTACAGTAATTATACTACTCAATAGAACATGACTGCCTTGTAACATTGCTTGGCTTATTTCTGGCCTATAAAGCAGAAAATTTAACACTAACTTATGAGGTGAAGAGGATTAGTAATTACCTGTGACCACACGGGTATAATAATAGGGGTGTGGATGCAGATGTGCCGCCGTCGTGACTCCTTGTGCTTGTCAAACATCCGATTCATCACACGGAAAAGCTGTAGGATCCGCTCATCACTTCTGGCATTTGGTGTTAAAGATGTCTGAACTATAAAATGGCGCTGAGAACCATCAGATCCAATCAGTGTCAATCGGCGGAAGCTGCTACCATGCCTCCGCACTATTGGAATATCTGCTGCCACTCTGTCTAACTTCACAGTATGATCTGGAGCAATTTCCTGAAGGGAAGACCACAGATCAGGGAAAAGTACTATGATATTTGCCAAAGCAAGAAACAGAACAAGGGAAACCAAGAAACAAGTCCCATTAATCATCACGACAAGTCCATTTTGTCATTTAAATAACCAAAGCCTTGCGAATACATTCAGCACCTGGAAATTCATGTCCCAGTTCGGCCATGGGTTTTTACTGCAACACTTTTGTCTAACATTCTACTTACATTTGTGACGGATAGACTAAGAATACGTACCTGATCAGCAAAATATTGTCCTGGAATTTCCACATCAACAACATGAAAATCTCTTAACACCCTACTTTCATCTTCCAGCTTAAGGACAGCTGGAAACCGGTCCTCCACATTGCTCTGCAGGACATTTTTCCAATGCTTCAGTCTTTCAGTAAGTTCAGAAAGAGTGGCTGGAAATGTTGCAGCACTGTCAGGATCGAGATCACGTTCAAAATCCTGCTTGTATTCTCTTACAAAGTCGACATGTTTGTTCACTGCGTCTGCTGAGAAACATGCTCTACACACACCAGAAAGCTCCTTCTTCAGAGACTGAGGGACTTCGGCTGTAGTTGCAGTTGGGTACTTGTAACAACGGTGAAGTAGAGCATTAACAACTGCCAATAGTCTCTCCTCTGGCAAAGTGACAAATCTGGATCCAATCTCAGTGAGCAAGACCTGAAATTTTTTATCAGAAGACAATTAGCAACTTTATCTATGCATAAATGCAGAACAGATTCACAAGGTAGGCTATCCCTCTCGACAAATCAAAATATATCTTGATACTACCCAAGTTGGTAAGGTCTTTCTATAATACAAGTACTTATTAAGCCTCCCTAGAATCAAGTAATCATCTATACAGGTTTGGTAATTACTGTTTTCACTAAAAGAACAGTACAGAGAAAAGATAAGTCTCAACTCTAAGACCCTCCAAATGCTTCCTTTTTAAATTTTCATCCTCTCCATATAATCCAAAATACACAAAGTGTGCTGTCATTCATCACCTTTACAAGAAGAAAAACCAAAATTTGTTTTTTTTCATATGATATAAGTGAAAAGGTGCACAAGTTAAAAAGTTCTGATAAAATGTAGTATCCAATCCTTTTCCGTGTCTGATAATGGACACAACATCATATCCTTGCTACAGTATTAATGTTTAACGATCATATTAAATGAAAAACGGAAGTGTCTCACCTAACCAGATATTTATTTGTGAAAAAATAAACACAAGTCACCCACCTCAAGTTCACTGGCTAAATTAGAGTGTTTGCTGCGTAAAGTTTCCATTATATCTTTGGCTGCATCAAAAGCACTGGCAGCAGATGCAACTAAACTCAGAGCACTATTACGACGTAGAGCAGCTTGACCACCATCACTGCCTGATGAACTCTGGTGTAAGGACTGGTCATTGCCAGAGGGCATACTACTGTCTGGCCTTTCAGATTCCTGAATTTGAGAACTACTGCCATCATGTGACCCAACACCTCCACCAGACTGAGCTCCCTGGGAAATATGATTGTCAGCAGCTGATGATCCCCCACTCTGGCCAGCCATTCTAGCATTCCCATCAGCAAGGCCCATAGGTGCAGCTGCATTGGCAGCAGAAACATTTTGCTGCATTCTTTGCTGTGCCATTGCCATTCTTCCATATTCAGACTTACTTGCTACATCCCGGCGCTCGAGCAAATATGTTCGCAACCAGTAATACAATGCCTTCAATTACATGCAAGATGCCATCAGATCTAAGGGCCACTAAGCATATGAAATGCACAAAACACAAACAAACACAACATTACCTGTGGAAAGACAGTAGCAACTTTCAATAGCACAAGCTTGCAATGTGAAGCTTCTGTCCTCTGCAAGGAAAGTAATAACTGTGGAATCCAAGAAAGCCAAACCCAATTGGGTACCTGCTCCATGTACTTATCAAATGCCCTCCCAACAGGTTCATTTGGAGTATCAAAACTGAGAAGATATAGAACCCGCGCGAGGTGGCCTCTCGAATTAGGAATGCCAAACTTGATGCCTTGTAAGAAGCAGCTAACAGCATACTCCAACCAAATCTCTTCGTGTGTTTCCTTATACGCCTGCCACAGGCCAAAATTAATAGCATCTTAAAGAAAGAAAAATTATACAAGAAATGAACCTGCAATAAGCAATTACATACCATGTCACAATAGTTTCCCCAACTAATCCACCCCTTCGGCAGATTCTTGAAAAGGCTGATGGCATTTGAATAAGCAAGGTTAGCCCCTTCACAGTCATTAAGCTTTAACAGAAAGTCTCCCTTGAGGCGGAAGATTTCAGCTTTGTGCTTAACAGAAAAATACTCCAGATTAGTACTGTTTATCAAATTAAGGCCACTAGTCAGCTCTCCCTTCATTTCTAAATAAGCCTTTGCTTGTTCTCTTATTTTCACAAAAGCTTCCTGCAAACATACGAAAGAAAAAATACATTAAGAGATGCAGCACATCGAGTCATTCAAATTTGCTTCTTTTGGGTTTTCAATTTTTTCCCTCTTTTTGGTGGTATCCAGAAGGGGCATGAGCATTTAGAGCTATAGGAAAGAACCAAAGTAGACAAAATGGAGAGTGCGTAGTACCTGAACTTCCATGGTCGAATGTCCATACATCTTCTCCAACACAGAAACACACACCTCATAAAGACCCTGCTTACGAGCAACATGAGCAAGCTTATTGACATTCCAAGCCTTGTCACGATATCCAAGGTGATGCAACTGTGAATTTGTACTACCAAAATCCTTAAAAGCATCAATCACAGCATTATACATTTCATTCCTCCATTGAAGCAAATCATACCAAACAGATGAACTGTCCCATTCATTTGGTATCCTTAGCCTCCATGTTTCAAGGATGTCCTTAAGATCAGCATATAGGCCACCATGAACCCCAACAGCAGAATTTCCAGAGAGTTTATTTCCATTGGCAATGTCCACAATTATCCTAGCTGATTCTTGAACTTCAACTAGTTGTTGAAATTGCTGCAGAAGGGAAATTTTGGCATGAATGGACATTTCAGGTAACTGCCACCACTGTTCCAAAGCAAGATCAACACCTTTTCCGACAGTGTTTTCAGCCTCTGCCACACCATTTGTACTCTTCTCATGAAGGGAAAAATAGGACTGAATAATACGAAGTTTTGGACTATCCTCCACTTGAGCCTTTGGGATAACATGGTCTTTCAAATATGTCCAATCAGGCTGTTTCCACAGACTATCAATCAATATCTCATAATTTTCAACCATCTTGCCAAAGTCGACCAATACATCCCATTGACTAAGCTGACTAGCACAACTTAGCCACTGCTCCTCCCAGAGACACATTTCAGCTTTTGGTACTGTATTATTATAAGTGCCCTGGGTTGCTTTAACCATGGCTTGGTAGAAGAGACTTTGAGCCCGCTGCCAATAGCCATGCTGAACCAGAGAAAGTCCGGCCCGTGTCTCAGCAGTAATTGACCGTTTCTTCCACAATCCACACCTCATATCTTCTTCATTGAGTAACCGGTAAAGCTCAGCAAGAGACTCCGAGCATTTTGTGTCATTCAAGAAAAGCATAACATGACTTTCCAGCAGTGCTAATGCAATGTGCCATGCATTGTAAGTTTTTCCAATGTACTTGATCAATTCACTAGGCATTCTAGGCTGAGGATGACTAAGCTGAAGTCCTTCCAGAAGAGCTTGCACAACATTTGGCCGATGGGTTGCCTGCTTCTTATGATAATCCTTTGATAACAGAGTTATCATTGGCTTTGCAAGCGCTACCTGCTCTTCCTTGTGCAAAGTCACCCACACAATAGGGAATACCAAAACCCAGAGGTGATACGCAACATTTGCATCCGTGTGTGCCAGTTCTCTCAGTGGAATGACAAGATCAGCAACCTTAAACAAAGGCGAAATCTCAAATTACAATGATTCTAAGATAAAATATGTAATGCAGACAACATGATGTGCAAAAATGGCTGTAATATAGATCTCACAAGGATGGCTAAAATTGACTTTCAAATATGCAAGAAGAGTCAAAATCATCGTATTAGAACGAATGACCCAGTCCAACAAGTGTACATATGATTAAAAACTGCATAAACCAATCTAAAAGGGAATTCCGCTCAACAATAGGAGAGCCGAGTTTCAAGTAATGAGGGTAGAAAATATTAGAACCCAGTTACAAAAGTAAGGAATAACAGAAGTTCAACCAAAATGGTTATCAAACAAATAAATAAACAATAAATAAAGACAAAACGACGATGGTAATTATGATTCATGAGTATTTGCGCCATAGACAACCTTAAAGGTATATGCTTATCTCATGCTAAAAGAAAATGTCATTACCTGGAGTTTGCTCATTTCATTCAAAAACTGTGCATGTTTTGCTACAAAACTATCAAAGGTTAGAGGAGCCTCTTCCGAACCTTCTGGAACATCCAAAACCATTGGTTGTGGCCCTGTAGAATCACCAACAGAACCCGACACTACAAGTGGAGGCACCTTGGCAGAATTTGGAGCCAGTGTTATGGACTTATCCTCAACCAAAATAGCTAAAAGAAGATCAAGCCCTTGTTTCAGCCAAAATACATCACTCAAAGCTTCCCAGTCCTGAATTTGGATGATGTACTGCAATCTTGTGAACAACATTCTCCCAATGGATTCATGATAGTGAGTAAAAAACTTCATTCTCATTTCAGGATCTTTCGCCCGTATACCAAGCATATATTGCCTCTCTACCTTCTGGAAAACTTCATGACGCAAAGAAAGAGGATACCTGGAAATCAACAAGGTTGTTCATCTCATGCCATGGTTAAAGCAAGTCGACTTCCTTCTCAAATTTAAAAATAAAGAAGTATAAGTGAAAATGAAGATTGCTTACTTGTTTGAATCTGCACAAAGACCATAGAGAAGTCCAATATACTTTTTGTCCCACTCTTCTGCAGCACTGGGCGTGAAGTTCTGTTTATCCACTTGTGAAAGCCTCTGGAGGAAAGAAACAACATCTTTCGGAGAAAGAAATGTACTAGATGCAATTGAAACTCCAGGTTTTGTCATGTCCTCTTCAATCCATCCCTTTATTACATCTAGTATGCTAAGCAACACAGAAGAGTCGGTACCCTTCTCAGAAAGCAGGGAGTTGAGTATTTGGGTTACAGGTCGTTTACAATCTGGGATGGCCATGACTCTTTCATTAATAAGGCCTAACACAGATTTCAGGTTGGCAATGACGACTCCAACATCAGCACCTTGACGAGAAGAAGTGACAGCAGAATCAGGATCTGATCTCTGACCCTGTAAGTGAGAGTATACCATGACTTCTTGTCAACAAAACACACAACTTCAAAAGAATTCTGCTTCACATACAGTTTAGAGAAGAACTGGGCAAGCTCAAACTCAAGAAAAATGTATAAAATGAACTCTAGCTTATACCAATAGACACTCAGGAATTACTAAATGAAAATATCTATACTCCCACATATGAATCAGCAGAAACTAATGATAACAAATACAGCATCCGGAAATATTATATAATACCTGCCGCACATGGGAACCAATGGATGACCCCATATCTCGAGCCAGGCGCTGAAGAAGACGGACCAGATTTATAGGCTCAATAAAGTTCTTGTGCACCTCTGCCAAGCTTTTGATTACATAAAGCACAAAGCTCACCATGCCACCTGAATTGTCTTCTCCAGAAGTCTGAGAAGTTGCAACAGCAGCAAGGTGCTTCTGTATAAGCTCTTCTACCTTTTGATACAACATCTTCACATCTTGTGGTGTATTAGCTGCTTCAGGCGGAAAAGCAACGTAAACCATTTTCAAGAGGGAGCACATTGACTTCCCAGCATCTAGCACTTTGAACTTGAAGCACGGTTCTAGAATCTTTAAAAAAATGTATATTTGAGTTAAGGTACACCGATTGGAAGTTGGGTCACCGTAAATGGTTCTTCCAAGGGACATACCTGAGATATATGGTTGATATTGTTGCGGATGAACAGATGGGGTTGCTTCTCCAGAACCTTGTTCATCACATCTAAACCCTGGGCCAGCGCTGCGGAAGGGTCCTTTGACTGAGAAGGTGGTAGATTGTTGAGCAGCTTCTCCAAATAATTGAATTTGACATTAGCATTTGGCCACACCTCCAAAGCTTGTGATAAGAGATCCAAAGCCTGCTTGTACATCGAACTTGCTTCCTTATCTTTGGGCTCTATCACTAACGCTACCTAATGCCAGACCTCAAACAAGTCAACATCAGAGAATGAAGAAACCTCGATTCATGAAAAAAAAAAAGAAGCTTCCACTAAAATGATATCGTAAAACGGAAAAATAAATTGAAAAAAGAAACACAATATCCTCAACATCATGAAAAGAAAAAAAAAGCAGGACTCCCACATGCTCAAAAAGATTCAGATGTACTATCCACTCCCCAAACCCACAGACAAAAAAAGAGTTAATGATTAAATGTGAACATTAAACTGTAGCATAACACAATAAATTGCATTATCTACTGAGTTCTTTCGAGGCAAGTGCATAAAGAAAGTCCAGATCGAACAGAACTACTTCAAAGACTTGAAGGGAAGCATCTAAGTAAAACTCAGCTTGAAGACCAAGCATCTAAGTAAAACTCAGCTTGAAGACCCACATAAGCATTTGGCAAATTTAACTAGTCTACCAAAAAGTGCAAATTACAAGCAAGAGTATAGATAAAAGCCAAAGATTCACGGACTGTCTTCTTTCAAGGAAGTGGGTATAACAGCCAATTTCATGTTCACCAAATAGAATAAGCAGACAAAACGGGAAAAAAAAAGAATGAAGTATGCTCCTGCCTAGAGCTTCACAAACCATTTCAGGAAAAAACCATACTCTGATCAGGAAATTAATAATCATTTCCTCCATAGCTGCATTTGGCTTAAACTCTTCATCAGGTTGCCCGCCAGATCCAGGAGTTTCAATATTAGGAATTGATGAAGCACCGCCAGGTGACATAACACAAAGGGATTGAAGACCAGGTTCAACTTTCACACGCTTACTAGGGTCTTCTGAGAATGAAGATCCATCTGTTGGATGCTTGGAATCAACAGTACCAGCAGAAGCATGACTCAGTCCATCAGCATTTTGACCAGTCCCATCATTAGCAGGTACTATTTTCATTTCGCTTTGTCTCTGCCGTTCCCAGTTCACAACCAACCCAGCAAGTTCAATTGCAAGTCGTCTATTTTCAGCCGTAGTATTATATGGCAATCCCAGGCGACTCAGAGAGTTCACCATCTGAGGTACAAACTGTGCTCTGCAACTGTAGAAGAGATCTGAATGGCGAACTATGAGCTGGAATATATGGATGAGATTAGGGATAGAATGACCCTCCTCAACGAGAATCTTTTTGGTGTAACGAATCCAGATAGGCATTCGGGAATCACCAAGAGGTAACCTTCTTGGAAGTGCTGGCATGAGTATATCAAGTGCTTGTTTGACCAACATTTTATTCTCCGGCTGGCAAGTCCTAAGGAGAGCGACAAATACCTGCAGTAACTAATTCCCTCTGAGATTAGATTGCACAAAGAAAATAAAACAGCACATAGTTCACAGAAAGAATTTAAGTTGTGTCAACCATCAATAGGAAAACCACAAATTCCTCCACAATCCTCGTAATGAGATAAAGTAGAAAAGTAACAAGCATTGCAAACTCATGCAAACACAACCTAGCCTATTCAATAAACACTTAGCAGCAATAGTTCAAACATTTTTATCCTATTTAAAAACATAAAATATAACCTTCAACAAAATATTTTTTTGAAAACTCGCAACTATTGCACATATGGCAAACAACCTGTAACCAAAGCTAGCCAAATTACAAACAGCATTGCACTGGTTGGAGGCAATGGAATAGAAGCAGATATCTAACAAACAGGGAAAAAACATAAGAACTAGTGCTTGTTTCATACATTTTAAGCACAAACAGATATTACAGAGAAAATCCCAAAACCTCTCTACACAGATAGCCTTGGGAAAATAATTAATTATCTAACAGAAGGTTACAGCATATGCTCCAGAAGGCTAGCATAAAACATACCATGAATGAGGGTACATCAAAGCAGTGAAATACTATGTCTATAGATACAGTTATACATCAGTGAGGCAATTGAATCTGATATGTATATATAAAAAGTTTATATGCACAACAACAAAAATTCAGATGAGATAAGGGAATTTATCTAGGAGAGAGCTTTTACAGATCAATTGAAATATACAATAAATAAAACTTTATGCCAGTGACATATTGCATGCAGATGGCATCATGGAACAACCAAAAGTACTGGTACCTGAAGAATTATTTTCTCTGGAGCTTGATAAGCCTCCAAGAAATGGCAGACATTAACAAATGCCCACTGTTTACTAGCACTATCTTCACGTTTAAGATGATTCCAACCAAACTTAATAAGTTCCTTCCGGTGATGAACAAGGTCTGTCTGCAGATACTTGAGAAGCAGAGTAGCAAGTTGCAGAAGCTCTATCCTCAAAGGCTCATCATAATCAGCAGAGACCTAGAAAGATAAATCAGGGAAGAAAATGAAATATACCCAAAATAAACAAAAGATTAACCGTATAAATGAACTCCAAAAGTACATAAAGAGATGCAATTATTTACCTCTTCTGGAGGGTCAAGAAGCTTGTCAACAATAGTCTTAATTATCGCAGAGTCAACTACATCCCAAGTCTGACCATTCTGAAATGTATGAGCGAGCATTGGAAGAATAAGCATTTGCATTACAACCACCAAATGATCATGACCAAGTTGTCTTGATTGGAAAAGGTTCAAAAAATGCAGGAGCAGGGTTCTCTTCATATTGGGTGGATAGCCTTCAGCAACCTTAATTGCAAGACAACAATGGGTTATCAAAACTACGACACTTCCATCTAGGGAAAAAACTTGATAGACAGAGAGCAGCCTAACAAACATACCTCAATGATATAAAACTCCTTCAAGAAAGTGAAATCTATACGAGTACGAAAGAGGAAGATGGAAAGGATATCAAACAGAACATTGATTTCAGTTTTATCATGTCGCAAATAATTCAGGAAGCATTTGACAAGCCATTTGCTCTCTTTGACCTGAAAATTTGTATTTCGATAAGTTAGCAGGAAATTCAGGTGATAAAGAAAAACAAAATCCAACTTCCTGAATAATACACTAAACCAAAAGCATCACTAGAACATCTTGGAAAAATAATGAAGAAGAGCAATACTTTTGGAACCACAGAAATAACGCAATTACCTGCTCATTAAGCAACAATTGTGTCTAGACTAGTTTAAGTGGCATGTCAACAAAAAGTAAATCATCATCCTTTCCCCAATAGCCTAGGAAACGAATTATTTATTCATTGAAAACAGCATGAGGGAACAAAAGATGGACCATAAGACGGGTAAAAACAGTCCACCTTGCATACAAGGATCTCAACTATCAAAACCAGAATTCACGGAAGAACAGGTTTCAATACTATAGAGCAATCAAAGAGATAAAACTTTCATGTGGAACAAGCACCTTGGAAACAAAAAACAATATAAATAAAAATACCAGTATGCACGAAAACGCAATATAACTTGCCTGAAATAAGTTTAATTCCTGTTCATTCTGCAGACGGGAGATTCTTGCTGGTGACTTCCACATCTGTACCAAAGTATCGAAGATAGCACGATTGTTCTGTAACCAGTTGGGCATCAACTTAACCAAAGTTTTCACTAAGGCAAGACCCTGGAAATAAGCATCTTTAGGTGCCACATTCGTTGAAGCTGAAGGAATAGAAGCCTCAGCTTGAGGAATACTAAGGCCTTCATCACCAGTGGAAGTACTTGGCTGACCCAAAGATTCTTGTACAGCAGATGCATCAGATTTGACAACAAATTCAGGAAAAGCACTAGCAATTATCTTTTCCGGTGATTTTGCAAGTTCTTCTCTTAAAGGCTGCCCAGCATCTGACCTTATGATGTACATAAAACTGCAAATATATTAAACAAATCAAAGAACTGTGGAAGCAAAAAGCACATAACTGCTCGTACCGCAACCCATGGAACACAATTTCAACAAGCATACTGCCTACCGCCTGAAGTAGTTAGGTTGGCATAGCCGACCAAGAAAGTAATCCACAGCAGCAGTTGGATATCGATTCAGGAACTTGGTCAATGGCAGCCTATATGGACTGTTAATCTCACTGTAAAACTGCCCAGGTGGAAGGGCTGTTTCCAAATCGATAGTCAACGTCACAAGCTCATCCAGAAACTTCCCAGCAGCAGAAGGAAGCAGATGGAAGAGTTCGATAATAGCTGCAGCCACAAGGAAAGATACGTGTCAAAAACAGAAGTATATCCGCATAGAAGATATTCCATGTGATTATTAGGAGCAAAGCTGTATCCCACCAGCAGCTATTTTTGGTTCCTCTCCAGCCTTCCACGACTTCTGACACTGTGCTAGCTTTTCAGGTTCCAACCATTTCCTAAGATGCTCCAGTAACTTGCCACCTAAGGTCACATTAAACCAATTGGCCAGTAGTTCAAGCAGGCGGGCCAAACCTTGAAGAAGAGGCATGTTGAGATTTTTAGTGTGGGCCAAGTTAACCAATATAGGCCTAAGGCTACTTTGTAGAAGTTCTTTAGGCATTCTTTGCTGTTGAATGACCTACATACCAAAAACACCATGAAGGTAAGAAGAAACTAAGACTAATGAAGAAGAACCTACTGAGTTATAGTAACACCATCAACAAAAAAGAATTGACTGAAAGTTACAGCATGCAACAGAAAAACAAGCACCCCAGCTAAGCATGTGTACATTATCCAAAACATCAATATGCCTTAGGGAGTAGAAGATGAGAGTCTAATGTCAAAACGTGCTCGAAAATGCGTTTAAATATAACACCCAATGTTCTACAGTGGCACACAGAAATTGATTCTCTGTCAAGCCTAACTGCATTCCCTTTTTGTTAATTTGTACTTACAGTCCCACAAACTAAAATAAGTTATTTTTCTCCCAACCTAACCAGTAAAGAAATGTCCAAAGGAACACGACTATAACCTAATCACATCTCTAAGAAGATCCACTCATATGCCCTAAGCATGGAAGAATAGACAAAATCAACAAGTAATGATGGAATGAAAAAATCTAATGTCAGAGAGCTAAAACCAACCTGTCTCAACCCTTCCTTTGCAACAGCTACAATTTCTGAAGTTCTGCTTGTCAGAGACTTGAAGAACATTGAAATAATTTTTGACCGCAGTTCAGACTGATTTTGGGTTTTAAAATCAGCCCACGCCATAGCAGTACAGAGTAATTCAATGCATGCTGTGCGCAGTTTGTTCAACGAGTTTGCAACCTTAGGATTCATAAATTTTATAACCCATACTGTTTCATCAGTCTCAGCTATTTGCAAAGCTTCTTGCAGAAAATTGATTAGCTCCTGAGTCAACTTTAGAAGTGGAGGTCTCAAGGCCAAGCAAAAGTTCAAAGCAGTAACAGTCCCCACCTGAAGATACAAGATAATTAGTTCAGATGCAAGAACATCATAAAAGTAACTCTAGCAACAGAAGTTTACCTGTAGCTCAACAGTCTTTACCTGTTGCTCAACAGTCTTTGCCCGTAATGGACGCAGTATAAGAGGCTGAAGCAAAGGTTGGTATAGAGGTTCAAGCAACTCAGAAACCTCACTACCAGTCCTGCTTGCCAAAAGTGCTAAACAAGACTGCACAATCTTCCTCACATTAATAGACACATTAGGATTAAACAATTCCGATGCAAAGTATTCAACTACTCCTTGGAAGCTTTGCCTCCGCGCTTCACTATTTGCTTCATCAACATTATTCACAACACGAAGAACTTGCGTAAGCACCTGACTGGTCTCATCCTGCTCTTTAGTGGCATAAACAGGAAGTCTTTTGAGAACAAAAACAAGTCCACGCACAATACGCACTTGAAAAGCACACAAAGTTTCAACAGTGACTTTCCCAACCAAAGCAGCAAGCCCCATGACTCCCCCCATCTGTGATTGCCATGTACATCCAAAGCAACAGTGCAGAAGACGGGGAAGAAGCTGCTCAAAAACAGGGACGCGAACACTAGGAGGAGGAGAATATACAGGACTCATTGATGGACTAGAGACCATCATAGGTGTGGCAGGACCTCCTCTTGACATCAACACATCTGAATGTTTTGAGCGAGCAAGGAATAGAAGTGTCTCAGCAAACACATTTAGTGCATTTAAAGCAGCCTTGGCATGCAGTCTATTTTCATCTGCCAAGACATCCACTAAAGCATCCAAAAAGATAAGAGGGTCCAACTCTTTCAGGTTGGAAGAAGTACTATATCTTGACTTCGCACTAATAATGGTGCTAGACGAAAGCACAGAAGCACCAACTGGAGCAGCTGAAAGAGTACCATGGGCAGCAGAGCTTTCTATATGAAATATGATGGCAAAATGTCGACAGACATTGATGACATACTCATCTTTGGAATCATGCAGATCTGGTTCAGCACTTGCTGCGATAATGGTCATAAGGAGAATTTTGAAAACAGATCTTTCAGCAAGGAGTTGAGTCTTTGTCTTGACACCCAAGTCAGCCTAGAAGCATGATAGTTTCGACCATTACTATTTGAATCTAACAGGAAATAAGATAAGACGATAACCTGAAATCTTTCTAACCCTTAGCCAACTACTAGATTAAATAAATATCTGATATTGCTGCAGCCAGCAACAAAAATTAAAGGAATTACCACCAAGAAGTCGTCGACAGGTTATTTGAAGAATAAAAAAACAAAACAACTAAGTTACATCACTAACCTTTATATCAGATGTCTCTGATCTTCTCCATGACTGATCAACTGGGGATACTAACAATGTCGATAGCATCCTAGAAGTAAATCCATCATCAGTGGCACTACCTGGAAGATTAAGTTGAGATGACAAGCATACACGAAGAAATTTCAGAGCTTGTTTTCTGTAGAAAGCATCCACAGTAGCGCTTCTTTGCATGACAGCAGCCACCGCAAGATTTATACAACGATCTAATGGCACCAAAAATGGGGTGGATGGTTCAAATGTAAGGATCACACGAAGCCCATGCTCAGGATTTTCCTTGCATTCAAGAGCAAGAGGTTCTTTGAGAAAACGCCTATTACGCCCACCTAACTTGCCAAGGAGCTGCAGAGACTTCCCACCCCAAGGATAAGGTGCTGGCCTCAAATGAGACCATAATGCTAAAATAACCTCAGACATGACATTTGCCATGCTTGGTTCCAAAAAATCAGGATTAAGACTATCAATCCAGAACTCTAGTGTTCTTAAACCTAGACTCACTAGGTCATCACTTCCTTTGAGGCACATAACAAGAGGCTTCATTAAGCGAGGAAGGTAAGGTAACAGTGAACTCAATCGTGCAGGCAGGGTCAAGCAAAGCTCCAGCAGAAGATCCCTCATATCTTCACCATTAGGCCCCTCGAGCAAAGCCAATAGCATACCCAAACAGAGTTGCAGCATAGAGATCAAGTCACGCAATAGAAGTTCAAATTTTCCTCCAGCAAGGGCGCGGAACATTGTACGAAGAAGTTGCAAATAACCAATGGGTTTTTCTACCTCGGTTGCATTTTTCATGCAAGTTTCCATAATAACATGCACATGAGGTTGCAGAATGCGCTCACAGTCTGAAGGGGCCTTTGCAACAGCACCAAACAAAAACCGAAAAAGATGCAAAACCAGCTTTGCTGCAGGTGAATCTGGATGCTTCAGGACATCAAGTTTGCTGCTTACAAGGAAGTTAACCAGGACATCTGCAAATGGTCTAAAGACCTTTGGTGCTTGCAATAGGCTCGAAAAGATGTGGACCAACTGTGTGTTAGAAATCATGCACTCAAACAATTCAGGCATGCACAAGGAGAACATGTCCATTAAATCCCGTGGTTCCATAATAGCCAAAATCTGGGAAAAAAGGTGGATCATTTCTCTCTCTTCCTCTTTCTCCTTGAATAATGCCAAGCAATGAACACCACTTTTAAGCACACCAGAAGCTTTCCAAACCTACCAACAGTTAAAACATAAAGTGAATTAACAACATTCCTAGGCCACAAGCATCCCCTAAACAAAGATTGAAGAGGTGTAATTGAGGTACTAGGCAAGATCAAATGCTGCATTAGCATAATACCTCATCTTCTCTCATCCCTTTAAAAGGTTGAGGTACTGATGAACTACTTGAGGCTGAGGCAACAACTTGAGGAGGTGTCCCCTGAGTAGAAGCCGAAACCTAGAACCAGCTGGACCACATAAGAAAAAGTAGAAATATGAAGGTGGAACTCCAGGAACAGCTAATTGTATATACCTGTGATCGAGGCAAATGTGCATGGGTGATGCTCCATATTATGGTTTTCATTCCTGAAAGACGTAAAGGTAACTAGTTACAAAGAAAATGAGCAGACTAACTCAAATTAGAATATAGCAAGACGGTTCATCTATCGTCCATGATGTACAGGGTAATGTTAGTGAATTGTTACCCATAACCAAAGTTTTAATCAGATGTTTGCAATCATTGACTTCCTTAGAGTGCTCCACGGGGACTTGCAAATTGAGCACCGCCTAGAAAATTAAAATTCTCGGTCAAGAGAGAAGACCATATACAAACAATGCAATTTATTCACAGAACAATACTACTAAAGTAAACTCTCCGGCATTCAAACATCACCTCTAGTCTGTGAGAGTTCTTTCAAGCAAAAAAAGTAGCAGCAACAACCAAGCAAGAAAATAATCCAGTAACGATATCAACCTAGTGTAAAATCTTCATACCAGCAGATTCTCATTCTGTGTTCAAGAGATTCATGATCTAATATACACTAGAAAGACAATGCCCATTTACACAGCTAGAAGTTTTAATTATGAATATAAAGTTCATGCACATAAAGAAGTTTTTGGCAGTAAGAAGCAGCTTATTTTTGATAATTAGTGTTGGAAAGAGATCATTTTTATTCTACTTAAACCCAACAACCTCACATGTCATAAAAATGTCTTATCAGAAAAATGGAATAACAAATCAAACAGCAATGTGATTATAACCAATTACACAAACAATTTATTCAACTCGTACGATTGAAATTGCAAATTATCAATACACATAAAAAATAAAAGGCATTACAACTAGAAGAATTACATAAAGACCTCAATTTTGAAGTCACTGGTACTTCAAACTATATTAAGAGGACACAAAAAGAGCTCGACAATTCAGGAAAGCACTGAATTGAGGAAAGCAAAGATATTCATGAAAATTACCTGCACTGGAAGTTCTAGTTTTGACCTCAATGTAGATCGGCCTTTCACATCTTCCCCCTCTTCGAGCAGCTACAGTCCAAATATACAAAGGAAGTATTAATCTGAATACAGCTGATTGGTTTATAAATTGGGAAACTGGGAATATCAGAGAAATAAGCACATTTAATGCCATTGTATTCAGGAAGTCACCATGAATGTCATTGAGCACGGTACGCATGTATAAATGAAATTCATAAGACTAGAATAGAGAATATTTCATAATATTCCCATGGATACCAATATTTAGTGTTTATAGGACTACTAAATTACTTTTTTAATGAAGAGAGTGTTTAATTACTTAAGCAATGAATATCTATCTGCAATATTATGCATAACCTAATACTCCTACATTATGAGCTGTATGCGCATCTTTTTTATTAAATAATAGGTAGTATGGTACAACAGCATTGCAGAGATTAAACTGGATCTAGATTGCATAAAGCTGACTGGAATCCAAATTACCCAGCAAACCAAGAACTACAAAATTCTTGGACATTGTACCCAACAATTTCAAAACCTATTTTTTTAATTATTTTTTTTTCTATTTGCACACTTAATATCTTTAAGTTTCTAATGAGTTGTTTGGACACAGAAGTGAATCATAACACACAGATTAAACATTGGATTATCATATGGTTAGATTGAACAACCGATACTGGTCAGAATTAGGATAACAAAAAGGGGGAGCGGAGCTAAACTGGAATTAGTTTGTATTATTTGTGAGTTTAATAATGTCCAACTTACTGCATTGAAGCTATACAAGATAAAAAACAATAGACTGCAACAAAGTTCAAAGTTTAATTTGTGTATAGAAAACAAATAAGGGATAAGTTATATGGTTTATGTTCTGAATCTAAATATAGAGTTAATAGAGCTAATTATCTTTCCCAAAAAAACAAGGCAATAGAGTTACAGGAAGCCCAAAGACCCAAGAGAACATCTAACTAAAAGTTGAAATCAATTTATTACCTGTGGAATTGTACGCTTGAACGTATTGAATTTGCCGACAAAAGCGTCCAAAATCCGACCCTAACACAAATATAATGACATGAGTTCTAGTACACAAATATCTGGGGAAAATGTGTTTTCCCAAGAAACAAATTAAGTCTTGAAATATGCAATAGTAGTCCCAGACCAACAAAATCCTTGCTTCATCCATGGATTGCTGGTCCACACCTTTCTCAAAAATTGGTTCCACCTGTCAAAGGAAGATGAGGATATCTGTCAAATTGAACATTGATCACTACCACCTAGAGGTCCAAAACATCTAGTTACACTATAGCGGCAAAGATGGAGGAGCAAATATACATAACGCTTTCAAGGAGAGAATACGGTCCTTACCAGATTTAACATCAAACGAGCACACGTGGTGTGGATGCTGAGCGACAAAGAAGCATCATGCATGTTGCTTGAGAAAAGGTAAATTATCCGTGATAACTGCAGCCAAGTAAGTCAACCCATTTTAGTAGCAGCAGAGGAAAAGAAAGCATACGCAAATGGCATTATCAGTCGAAAGATGGGAAGAAAATATAGATCACAGAAGAAATATGATAAATATTAGATAAGGAGAAGCATGAAGATAAAGAAAAATTCAACTACTAATGTTCATTTGTTCAACCACAATATGTCAAGATTAATTAATCAAAAGAAGCAACTATCAGCAATTCAACCCCTTTACTTCGTTATCTTAAGCTTCTTTGTCGAGAACCGGACTCAACTAGCACCATTTATCCATTGAAGTATTTCCTTGGTAAGGCCTTTATCCAATGAAAATAACTGCTATTATTATAACAGCATTGAAATCATACAGCATTCCACTATGTTGAGGAACTAGGGAGGAGGTGCACCGCGGCATTCATTCACATAAATCATTTCACCACGAATTATCTCTAAGGTGGCAATAAGAACAGACTACCACGGAAATCAATATCTTCTCACAGAAAAAGGACAGAAGTATCAAAACATGCAATACCTGAGACAAAGAAAGATCCCCCCTGACATGGTGAACAATCTCTGCCAATAGGCTGTAAGCCAAAGGCCTCAATGTCTCAAAGCATGCACGGCCAGTTCCAACAAGGACCCTGAAGGAGTTTATTTCAACCATCAAATTGCAACATCCAACCAAGAAAGACTTAATTGACTAATCATAATTCATTCCTAAATTCCCATAGAAAAAAACAAGATAAACAGTACGATCCACAATTGCAAGAAACATGCACCAAGAAGGCAAGAACTGGCAAGAAGTTGACTAGACACATATACATTCTTTGACAGAGACTTGAGTGGATTCATTTTCTTGAAGGAGTGCTAATGGCAACCAATTTTATTTAATGTTGTTGGTTATTCTCCTAATCTCGTTTCTTATCAACCCTTTCCAATTGTGCGCAAAAGGCACAGTTCTGTAAGCACATTTCAATACACCTAGTTCCAAACATTGCCCATAAACCCCACCGCAATCCATAAACTAGATTCTGCGTGCAGTTCAGGAACTTCCTAACCAGGAATATATATCCAGAAATGCAAGGCTGGGTCAAAATGCCAGTAAAGTGGTACTACTCCAGGGACAAGGCAAATGCAGTGACACTTTTACAGGTAATGGTGAATGGGGAACACTTTGCAAACAACTTTCATTGGGACACATTAGAAAAAAATAATACAGCCACTAGCTATGTGTATTACTAATACTTTGTTTGATGCACCTATGTATAACTAATGCAAGTCTATTTGGTATTAAGCTACATATAACTGATACATGACAAACCACGGTATTAGCAATACAAGGGTTTTGAATGAATGCATTAGCATGATTAAAGACATAATTGCCCCTCAAAACCTTTACCACATCCTTTCCACCATATTTGTGAAGGGTATTTTTGTAAACAAAAAATTTATTAGAAATTATTCAATGCATGTTATTTTTTTTAACACACCAAACCAACCAGTGCAATCTCACCATAAATAATGTCAACATAACTAATACCACCATTACTAATACACTGTGTTTAGCACAATTCTTATACACCCTACCAAAGTATCCCTCAAAATGCTGAACAATTTTTATCAACCTCATACGAGAAATTATTTCTGCAGTCACAAGAAAGCATGAGTTTTTTCCCAGCCAACATCTGATTGAAAGTTTACCTCTCTTCCAAAAGTGTGTCAATAAGGGGGAATAAACCCCTCTTGAAATCTGTCCCAAGAACATGTTTAAGGGCCACCAGCAGTTCCTAAACAACAAAATTCAGTTTCAACTATATGCAAAAGCAAAGAAAAATCAAGTTTGCAAGGAACATCTCAAGGAGTTCACCTTTCGGATAGACACCGAGTCTGAACATGTGACAAGCAGATTCACAATGCTTTTACATATACTCTCTTCATGCGGTTTAATGTAGTCAGCAAAACTCTTCAACAGGTAAGTCAAGAAAGAAACTGTCTGCAGATTTGACCAAAAGCAGTCTACTTAGTCTTCCCCCACAAAATGAATGGGAAAATGTAAGTTATCTAGAAAAAAAATAGATAGAGGTGAACAGAAAACAACAAAATAAGCACAAATAAACCTATCTTCAAATTTATCAACATTCAACAATGGAGATAAAATAATATTTCTGGGACGTCACTTTTTTTGGTGAAGTACAATTAATAAGAATCTGGGACATCCCCTCGAACATAATTGCTTGTGCTTGGACAAAATTTTAGTTGATAACCATGGTTTTCATGCCAACCAGTGTGTACCTCAACTGATTCACCAAGTACCTCCAATCTCCTCCTAGTGCACATATTTCTACCCACCAAAGCTTAGACAGATAGGAAACTTCACCTAGCGTAGCTCTTATGGTATTCTAACTGTGGTATCAAAATTGTCACTCCAACACTTCAACTGCTCAGCCACTTCTTTCGGGGTTTTACACTTGGACACACAATTTGAAATCACAAGAACGGTCCACCCTTGAATTTCTTTTAGATTCTTTGGGTTGGTGGGTGGTGATGTTGAGTGGTGGATCGACTTCTGTTATACATTTTAGTTTCCTTTCCCTGTGATACTTTATGCCACAATGACTCATAAGTTCACTCAAGACCATCAGTTTTTTCAGGTAAAGTAACTGTACAATCAATTAATAATGCTTCCCCGACAATTTTATCCAAGATCTTCAATCAGAAGTAGCATATTTGAAATTCATCAAATACAAAAATAGAGGAAAGGAAAGAAATAGACGCAATTTCAACAGCTATCTCAATACCACCACCACCAATTAGTCAAGCAACATGTTGCCCACTCCCTACACAAATATGGGAGTGGTGTAGGGAGTGGGGGCAGAATAAATCCAAGGGTTGCTCAGTGCACATACTAATGTGTATAATGGTGCATTAATTGTTTATGTAGTGAATATAAGAATAAAAGGATTCTTACTTACACATGAATAAAAATGAAAGGCTTCTTACGCAGGGATGACTTACTTTAAGAGCATTCTTGTTTTTAAATAGTTTATTCCCCGTACTGCTAAGTCAAGTATTCTTATTTACATTTTATTCGGCATAAAATAATAGACAGATTCTCGCATAAGTTGATGCAAATGTTATCTTGGAATAGTACAGCGGATATTATTTAACACCACCAACCAAACTACATTAGTTATGTGTCAGTTAGTTTCTTTTATGTGACCACTGTACTACTTTATGTGAGGCAATAATATATGAACAAAACTGTGCACACCCAAAGAGTAGCGGTTCCGGGTTCCCTTTGTCATAAAAAAAAATAATACATAAACCAAACAGCCCCCAAATATCGGTGAAAAAAGAAATATGCAAATGTCTACTAACCATTGGGCTAATAATAAAGTGAATATGTCCTGGACAGCAATATTTGGTTCCAACTGTAGTAAATACCATTTTTCTCATAAGAACAATAATTTTCATATATAACTATCCCTTTTAGATTGTTTATTCTATTCACTTTTTTTGTAAGGAAGTTTATTAAATTCACTCAGTTTCTAACGGTGCATTACCAAACATACCAAACAAATAGCAAACTAGTTTTCTTCTTTTTTTTTTTTGCTTCCAAACACCTCACTAGACCTACCTTCCAGTTTCCTCTCCTTTTT
>JBCEWC010001908.1:0-37526 GCA_038996855.1 Solanum aculeatissimum | reverse complement strand
AAAAATATATTATTTTTAGTGCAAACAAAAATTTGAGAGATGAAAAAAATGTATCTTCTATATCTTTAACTTATTATGTCTTAATTATATTTTTCTTAATAAACGTGAAACAATCTAAAATAATACTATCTTCGTTCCAAATTAATTGAATTTTTGAAACTTTTTTCAATATTCAAAATAATTAAATTGTTCAAAGTTCAAGATGAATATTTGAATTTTTTTTCATATTTGTCTTTTCATTTATTGAAGTTTTATATTTTTTAAGAGATAAATTACATTACATATTTATGATTTCATAAAGAGCAATAGTGAAAAATATGATATAAATTTTGTCTTTGAATATTTTTTTTAATATGTTTGTATTATCTCAAGGGAGTACTTACTTATTTAGAAAATAGAAAATATCTAATGCGACAGGTGAGCCCTATTAAATAATAATGAATATCTTATCTAATTCAACTTCAAAAGTTAATTCCGTGGCAATAAAATTACATCAACTACTATATAAATACCCTCTGAAAGACGAACGCCCAAAGTTGGAAAACTAAAGCATAAATAATACTCCCTCTTACGATGTGGATTCATTGGATAAACCAACAAGGAGGATAAAACTGTTTCTGATATCGGTCAAAGAAAAAGAACCACGAACTTACTTTAACTAAAAAAAAACTACTAACTGTTGATCAAGTGAAAATGGTTCAAGATGATATAAAAAAGACAACAATTGTCAATATGAAAGATTCTAGTTTTCTAACTGATTTGAGTCACGGAATTGAATTTTTACTAGAAGAATAGTGAAGACGTGTGTGGGAAATGTAAAAACTTTGTCTGTGGTGTGTGAATGGCTGTATTGGAATGTTTAACGACAATGGGCCAAATATGTTGACTTGCTCATTCAATATTTCAATGTCATAACACATTCTTTATTTTCGTGGAGCACCGCTCAACTAGCTTATCTAAATATTTGGCATACTTTAACCACAATGCACGTTACGATAGGATTAGTTGTGATGCGATAAGTTATTTCTGTTCGATTTGTTGCATTCAAAATAATATGCATTCTATAAATTTTAGGAACAAATTATTTATTTACAAAAATACTCTTTATGAATGTGAAAAGTGATGTATTAAAAGAGTTCAAAAGGATATATTTGTCATTTACCTACTTTATCTCGGGATTACTATACCACCCAGGGGGAGAGATAACTTATCCTGATACTAATTACTAATCCAGAGATAAGTTGTTCCGGATTTGTAAATCGAAAAATAAATTAAGTGACACTATAATTTAATCTCAAAATTATTTGATGTTATCCTTCACACCAATGATCCTTAAGGCAAATACATTAGTTTAACCAAGTGTCTACTAATTAAGCCTTTAATAGCATGGATTTCAGAAGGTAATGTTAGCTCAATTCTAAATTTCTAATATATATATATATGATTTTGCAATTTGCATGCAGAAAAATCACGAGTTCACATGTATCTCAGTCTAATTACTAAATTCACCCCAACTTGGCACTCACTTGCCTTATTAATATTAATTGAAAATTTACGCCATATATGTTTTACTTGAATCGAGGATCTATCGAAAGGTAAAGATAAGGTTTACATATGCATCACCTTTCTCATATCTCACTTATATGTTACACTGGATATATTATTGTTATTGTCAAATTAATAATTAATTTTCCTTGAGGGGATGAAAATATGGGTACAGAGACATAGGTTAATCATGAATTAACTATGTTTGATTAAGCATATGCACGGATTTAGAGTAACTATGTTTGTTGGAGCTAGTGTAATATGATGATTTTTGAGTAACAAAAATAGAATTGTTAACTTTTTAGTTAGAAATATTAACTTGGTGACTAATGAACTTTTTCTTTTTCTAATTACGGTTTTCAAGCCAATTGAACATAATTAACTATATTGAGATAACATATTGTTAATAAATATGTAGTGTAACAAATACGGTGGCCTCATTTTCAAAATTTATTGGTCGTCGAGTATCTTCACTATCTATTGTAGGTTGAGAATTCGAATCACATTAGAAGATAAATTCTTATGATGAGGCCGGGTGGAAAAAATAAGAATTTTGTTGGTGATGTTGAGCAGTAAAACTCTTTACGACAACTCAAATTCTAAGTTGTTAACCTATAAACTTACTTTCTAGATCAAGGTCAAACCTACTTAAAAAAAAAAATTCCTTTTGTCACATTCAGATGTTCTACAAGATCAAATACTTAAATTTAGATAATGAGAGATAACTCCAATATTTTTTTCAGACGAGGAACAATTGGAAGACAGAGAACTTTCCTTCACTTCTCTTCCACAATATATTTAATTAATTAATCAAAAAGAAACAAAGGACATATAATTTGACACAATACAACATAATTAATGTGTGGAGAAAAGAAATTAAAAAACAAAACATTTAGAGATCTCGAAGTTGTTTAAGATTCATGGGAGATATATATTTGGGGTCACCCTCCAGCAATTGTTTGGCAATTATAAGGTTAGCTGCTTCACTTGGATGATAAGGATCCCAGAATACATGTTTGTCACGATCTGAACACATACTAGATGTTGGTCCACATGGAATTATCCCAGCAAATTGCCCTCCATTTCCACAACAAGCCTTTGTCGCAGTTACGAATCCTACAAATTTGAAAATTATTAAGTATGCTCAATTGAAACATGTCATAGTTCGAGTGTCTAATGAAATTTACTTACCATATTTGTCGTAATTTGTGATGAGTTCCATGACTAGATCAAAAACATTAGCATGTACAAAAGTTGCTCCGTCGAGTTCTTTGTTCAGTTGAGCCAACATATCTTTCAATCTTGAGTTGTATTGAAGTGCTAACTTGTTTGCTAGTTCCACACACTCGTTCTCCTTCAATTGGTTAATTGTTTTTTGGTAAGGGATGCAACCAATTGGTCCAACATTACCAATAATAAATTTTCTTGCATCCAATTTGTACAATCTCTGTCATACCACAATTCAAACGATCAAATCAAAGAATTTTTATACTATCAGATTAAGTTAATCTACTTGTTATTACCGTAAGCTGCGCTTTTAAGTGACTGAGAAGATCATCAATGAAGGCATCGGGAGATTCGGTAATTCTTGTACCAATAGAGAGTACAGGGAGAAGGTAATTGTTGAGAAAATCATTGGACCCTATGGTTATTGAGAAAATAGACTTTTTCATGATATAATCCCTGGCTTTAGATTCACCCAACAACTTGTCGATCTCTTTTCTTGTTATGTTGAAATAATCAACTTGGATGTCCATTGAAAGTCTGTTTACCTGCACCAGTAATACCTAACGTGAGTGAATTTTGTTACTTTGCTAATTTGAACAATTTTGAATTAACGTCAAATAATATGTTACTTCCCCAAACATGTTATATCTTCATTTTCATTTAAGTCGACCCAAGTCCAAATTCACGGCGTGACAAAGGGAAAATTACGTGACTTATTAAATATACCTTACGTAATTATTCATCATAGCTACTGACTACAGTTTAAACTAATTATCACTCACTACTATAGTTTAATCTAGGTTGCTAGGGGCATGTCCAAATTTTGTATAATTCAGCTCCCACTTGCATAAATTTAAATTTTGTTTGTGTAAATTCAGAGTTTCCTAATTGAATGAATCTAGAATTTATATATGTTTATCCTAGCTTATATATAGTTATCATATTGATATATTTGATTTGTATAAGTTCTGAAAAATTCCTAAAATGTGTAAATACAGAATTTGCATATACTTATATTGTTTGTATATTAGTAGCGAATTATACAAACAAATACGTGAATTATTCAAATAATTGTTATAGCTAAAGTTATGAAATGTAATTACCTAAACTGTAGCTATTTCAACCTAATAAATTTCAGGATTAAGCTATTTAGAAAATTCCACGATAACTAAAATGGTGACTTACAAATACTCTTCCGGTGCCATTCATAATTCCACCTCCTCCTGATGCATAATTTACTCCGTATAATACAGTTCTTCCTGTGCAATTTGGAGCTAAATATGGTGTTGCATAATGGGGTTGTCCCAGTCCCTCTCCTGGTAAATTTGATAACAAGAAATTGAATAATCAAAACAAAAACACCAAAATAAATATTAAAAATATTAAAATCGATGGATCGCAAGTTGTATTGAGAAAATAGTCAGCAATTAATTTATCTTACCAACAATGTCACCTATGGTTCTTCCATTAGTGTAACGACCAGTAGGCGTTCCACCGGAAGCTTTAAAATCTATTCCATTAGGTGCAATATTAGCCTTTGATAATGTTTGTAAATAATTATTATTTCCAGCATCTACTAAAGAATCTCCAAAAATATAGGACGCCCCAAATCCCAAATCATCATCAACAGCACAATTTGCTAAAACCATAAGGTTAATGGCCAAAAATAGCAGGACCAAAACATAGTAATTATTTGTCATGGCCATGCTTTGAGTTACAACAAAACAAATGTTTTTTTGTTAGTTTGAGAAATGAAATAACGAATGGAAGGAGGCTATAAGAAGCACAAAAAAGATGAAGTGTTTGAGAGAAAAAAAATGAGGAGTATAGTTAGGAAACTTGTAAAAGGGAATTATGTAAATGGAGATGTCAGTTGGTATGACTAGATCTTTTGATAACAATTTGAGAAAGATGGAAATGTATATAAATGGTTATGGTAGCTAAAAAATTTCAAGAATTAGGTGGACTACATATGTATGCACTATCAACAACGTGCATGGACCTCATACATTTATTTTGATTTCAAACCAAACAGTCAAATAATGGCAATAAACTTAGGTACGTGTGTTTATTTTTAAGGTGGAAGCAGAATTTTCTGGGGATAAACTTAGGTGTGTGTTTGGTTAGGAATTAAAACTTATGGTACTCAATTTCTTGATATGAATGTCTTATTAAAGGCTGTATGGGGCGGGGTAGGGTGGACGGTTGTTTGGTATCTAGTTAGGAGATAAGATATTTATGTATTAAATTTTACATACATAATATCATGTTTGGTAGTATTTTTTTGTCATGTATAAAATTCAATACATCTAATACGATGTTTTGATTTACAATTTAGAGATTCAGATAATTAATATAAATATAAGTTATCACGAAATTTCTGTATTATTTTGTGCAAAATAAAAAATGGGATAACTAATATAGAATAGTTAAACCCTACATAAAATGATATATAATTCCTTCCATAAATCTTTATATCATAATTAATATTTGTATGACTTTAACTAACTATTCAATGAACCCTCAAGGTACTCCCTTCGTCCAACAATAATTTTTCACTATTAACTTAGCACAAGAATTAAAAAATAGTAAATAATACGAATAATTTTATCAAATCATTATTTGAATATAATACAATATATTGAAAAATATAATAGGAAATGACTATAGTAAAAATAAGCGTAAATTATAAATTAAGTGTTAAATTATTTTTAAATTTCACAAAGTGAATAAATATTGTTGGATATTTATTTTTAATATAATTGATTAGTAAAAATGAAAGGAATAGAGTATATGAGAGAATAGTTTATGTGCAAAGCTTAGGTCACTGGTCTGACATTATTGGTCACCGTCTCAATGAGGAATTCTAGATACAATTATTTAGTTGTCAACTTAAATATACTTTAATATTTTGAAGTGATGATTGAATATGAAATAAACGACCCACTGCATATGCATATGAAATAAACTTCGATATATATTTATATTGAAATAAAATTGTGACTATATTAATATGATCATAGTAACATTCTTGTGACCTCGTGTAAACATCAAATATTTTTATCTGAAATTTGATACGTCTTGTCAAGAGTAGTATATTTTTCACTGAAGTTGTTCATCTGCAGAACCAAACTTTGAATATACTTTACCGAGGAAAGCTTTGAATTGAAAAGGGGTCTTCCTATAGACTCAAATTTAGCAATTTTGGCCCGTCCATCAAACAAAAGAAAAGAACTTGCTAGGCCCAATGAAACCAGACTTCACTTGCAGTATAACCATACGACATGGTAACCAATTTTGATGGGAAAAATAACATAACAAAGCAAACTTATGCTATATATTTATGGAATATAGATATAATTTTAAAACATTATTCATTATAGCAAAAAATCTATTTAACATCAATAAAAAAAAAATTGTCATTAAATTCGCCCAATCCTTGCAACATTTTTTTTTCTCTCTCGTGTATTTATTTTTTCTCTCATCTTTTTCAAAACAATATAGAATTTTCTCTCATGTATTTCTCTTCTTTCTCATCTTTTCCAAATCAATTTAGAATCAATAGGATTTCAAATCAATTTAGAATCCGACGACTGATTCTCGTTTCTCCATTAAATCACGATTTTGATGAAATTCATCTAGTGTATATTCCTTATAATCAGGTATCTTACATTTAACCTTGTATTTTGTTAGATTAAATCATTTTGTTTGTTGTTGAAATTTCTTCGATGAGATCTCGGGTGTAGTTCGCGATTTGGAAGAGGCAAATCGGGTTTGATTCCGGGTCGGATAGAAAGAGCACAAAAGTGAACGCTAACACGGCGGAAATGAGTGGTTTTGATTGAAGTTTCCGACTGATTTCAAGTAGTGTTTTTTGGTTGTCATGGTGGAAGGAAGACAGTGACGAGAAACTTAATGAAGTTTGTTAATTGTATTCTAATTTATGATTTGTTGTTTGTTAAATTGTATTCAAAGTATTTTTACTTAAATCTAACTAGTATTTATACTTTGTAGTCATATAATTTGTTATATTCAAATGTTTCACCAACTAATTAATTTTGATATTTTTGTATTCAAATTTTTAACTGAATACAACAACATTTTTCGATACATTTCACATTTTAAAACTTATTTGTATTTCAATTGTATATGTATTCTTTATATTATTATATATTTAAGTATTTATATCAAATATGTTCATCATTAGCGAATACTCTGAATGTATTCATTTGTATTTTTACATTCAAATGGTTAAACGAACACACAAATAAATTTTTGTATTCAGATTATTAAATGAATACAGTAACAACATTTAGTATTAAGCGATGTTAAATTATTAATATTTACTACTTGTGAAGAGATAAAATAGTAAATTATTATAGTCCTAGATCACCAAATATTAAAAATTAAAATCAAATCGATAATCCAATAATTTTTTTGTAAGACTATTAAAAATTTATTTACTCAATAACACAATAATTATATATCAATCATATTTTTTTTCAATTCGATTTATGGATTTTGCTTTTCCCTAGTTAGTGCGCTCGTGCTAACCAAATTAGTGTGTCCACTAAATAGGGATAAAAGAGTCATTTACCATCAATAGGGCTTGAATTTCCCTCCTCCCTATAAACACCTGTAATGAAGCCTGTGTGTATCGTGCGACCTTTTTGTCTTTCCCACAAAATACATTTTTTGACCGTTGGGGTTTTGAGGGAGAAGAAGCAGCAGCTGGAAAATGGGTGTTCGTGGGAGGAAAAGAGTTGCTCCGGTGAATATTGACGATGTCGATGGCAATACCCAGAAAAATTCCGAGTACGAACAGTTGAGGGAAAAAAGAATCAAGGAAAATCTTGAGAGGATGCAAAAGTTAGGGATTTTGGACTTATCTCTCAAACTCAAGCCTGTTAGGACACCCATTTTTCACAAAACCCCTCAGCGTCTCTCTCCTTTGCAGCCTTCTGGACCCACTCGCCGTTCCTCCAGGTATACTCCACTATTTTAGTGTGTTGCCCAAATACTGCATCTATTTAATTTTTTGACACTGATTTCTGTTGAACTGTTCTGCTACAATTACTATGGAATCACGTTGTGGATTAATATATAGAAGAGTAGAAAGGGGGTGTGTTGACTTCCCGATTCCCATATGGTTGGGGATGAGGTCTTTGGTCTCCTTATATGGTTTTGGACAATTCTCTACTCATGAGCTAGTTTTTGGGGTTGTTTTAGTGTCAAGATCCATTTCTTATTATAGTACCAGAGTCAGATCCATCCAATTCATTGTTTACCTGATGTTGGGCCCATCTTATATTGTTCACTCTCCAGATATTCAGTATTGGCAGTGTTGATTTCCCACATTGATCGGGGATGAGCTCTTTGGTTTCCTTATATGGTTTGGGCAATTTTCATTTCATGAGCTAGCTTTTGGGTTTGAGTTAGTCCATGATCTCATTTCTTGATCAAAGTGCCCTATTATCCATCAAGTTTGAAGCTTAAAACAATAATAAAAGTGAACTTTCATGGATTAACATTTTACTAGCTTGGATATATGCTCTGAGAGGTGTAATGGTAGAGAGGATCAATGGATGTCGATTTACTTTGCAATACACTGAGTTTAGATCCGTATTTCTTCTCCAAGGTTTTTCTGGATGTAAGAAAGTATGTTCAACTATTTGCTCCTAGGTTTCTGGACTTCTAAATTTTTCATGTCTATTGACTGTTCTGCAAGCTAATATGACCTTTTAATTTCTTGCATATAAATGAAGAAGAATATGGGCATGTTGCAATTTCTAATGCCTTATTCTTGTTTATTTGGGAATTTTAGGCTGCAGAATGCGACACCAATTAGCTATTCAGAGGTGCATCTGTCGAAGTCTGATAACTCCTTGGATGGTGAGCATCATATGTTGAGGGAGGAAGGGTCGAAGCCCGAGATTTACACAGAAGAACATGAGAAATTGTTGGGTACCACTGATTTGTGTTGGACCTTTTTTGTGGATGGATACGGAAATGATGGGAAGAGAATCTATGATCCAGTCAAGGGAAAAACTTGTCATCAGTGCCGGTAAGGAGATATGTTTGTTCTTATTAATATGCATTTTTTGGGCTTCATATTAAATGATTTTCATCAGCTTCGTAGATGTTGTCTATTTTGCATGATACTGGAGTTATTAGGTAACAAGTTTAAATTTCACACTAGAAAAAATAGTGAACAATTCGGGAAAGAAAACTGGGTAAATGAATTGTGTTATTAGTTATCTATGAATTTTCTCAGTTGCTGTCAAATTGCCTTCTTGCATTGACACTAAGATAGTATTTGATATCTTTGCAACCTTTAGGTAACACATTAGCAAAATAATGAAATATTAGGAGATAAAATGAATGGACTTGTAATGATCTATGAGATTAGAAATTGTCTTAATATTGGAATCTGGGTAAATTTTTATTTAGAGTGTTACATTATTGGTTTACTATGGTTTCTTCATCGTTTTCTTTTTTCTATTACACACTTGAGCCAAGGGTCTTTTGGAAACAACCTCTACCTTCACGAGGTAGTGGTAAGGTCTGCGTACACTCTACCCTCCTTTTTTTTTTTGTCATGAAATGATTTAATATCATTTGATTAATATAACATAAAAAATAAAATTATGAATAAACATTGAACTAGTATTTTAAGAACAGTAAGAACTCAATGGATATTGGTCATCTAGAAAATATTCTTTTCAAATAAATTGGTACCCTAAACATAATCCTTGTCGCAACACTTGAAATGGTGATTATAAAACAAAGAAAATGTTGAGAAAAACGCTACGCTCCCAGATTCTCTATGTTTAGAAATCGTAGCACATAAACATGCAAAATATAATTTGCGCGACTCAACCAAAATTGAGAGATTGTGCATAAATGTCCAGAGAACGTAAATAATCCGAAAAATATTTTCTGCATCTGGCTTAAAGGAACTGTTACTGGCAGATCATTTCTTCTTGGCATCTCCTGCCTTCGTCTTCTTTGACACCCCGTATTTTCTTGGCTCTATTTTTCCGCTCCTTCATCTGCTTCCTGGACTTCTCAACCTTTGTGTCTAATCCATTCCTGATCAGCCTGTACTTTGGCTCATATTTCTTTGCATTCTCGACAGAATCATAGATCAAGCCAAAACCAGTAGATTTGCCTCCTCCAAAATGGGTCCTGAACTTGAACACAAAAATTGCATTGGGATCTTTCACCTCATACATCCGTGCCAATTTCTCTTTCAACTCAGCCTTGGAAACGTTTGCCCTTCCAGGATGCAAAACATCAATAATGAATTGTTTCCTCGAAAGAAGACGATTGGTCATGAACTTCCTTGTTCTAATTGTAACTGCCTTGTCCGCCATTTTTTGTGCAAAATACTCCGACGCCTCTGCTCTGAATTCTCTTCTTCAGAGACCTTGCTCTCTACTTCGCCAAAATGGTACACTCTACCCTCCCATACCCCACTTAGTGGGATTTCACTGGGTATGTTGTTGTTGTTGTATATTATTGGTTTTATTAGCCTATCTCAAAACAGTGCCAGTGCGAGTTATTCAATCTGAGCCTAGATATTTTCAAATATGCAACGAGTCAATAATGCTTTCTCTATTGTAATGATCAAGTAATCCTCTTCCCCATTTGCCCTTCCCCTACCCCCATTTTCTTTTTCTAGAAGTAATGTTTGCAACAGATACTTTCTTTGAAGGAGGAACAAAATCATGACATATACTTTGTTTTTCCGGTCATTATCCGAGGCTACTTAAATGTCAATTTGATTTTCGTTCTCTCTCTCTCAGAGAGAGATTTGCCAAAGCAGTCTTGTTGCTTCTTTTCTCATGTATGTCCTCATTCAATTTAGTTTCCCTTATATGAATATATTAAGTTAACCATGTGGTTCTTCACCTTCTTTATGCAGACAAAAAACTCTTGGTCATCGTACTCATTGCAGCAAATGTCAAATGGTTCAAGGACAATTTTGTGGAGATTGCTTGTATATGAGGTATGGCATCATGTATATCAAAATTTGTGTATCTGCTAAATGTTAGGACTTTAATGCTCTCAATATGTCAAACTTTCTCAAATAAACAAAAGAGCCATAACTGATAAAATTTCATCAAGTAATGTATTTTATAATTTATCTACATGTTCGTGTTAGTCTTTTTGTGCCACTTGATAATGAAACCATTATCTCTTTTCTATTGTTTGTGTATTTGGTCCTGCTGAGCTTTATCAATCATCTTTGATGATATGCATTTACTCGCCTCTCATTTAACCACTTGTACTTATATCATGTGCCCATGCACATATATCTATGTTATGAAGTATTTGTTCAAGCCTATAAGAATTACTCCCCCAGTCCCAATTTATGTGACACTCTTTTTTAGTCAATCCCAAAATGAATGATATCTTTCTATATTTTGTGTAATAATTTTGATTTTCAATTTCCCATTTCACCTTTAATGAAATGATTTACTGCCATAGAAATTTCTTAGGCTTGCTTTAGACCCCAAGTTTCAAAAGTATCTTTTTTTTTTAATCTCCATGCCTAGTCAAACCACCTTCACATAGTATTATTATGTTTATTAGTTAAGTTCTTTCATAAATGATCAGCCTGGAGTTCTCTAAGAAAGATCAACTTTCGCACTTCTGATTCTTGAATTCCATTATAATGCAGCTCATGTGTGCATCGGGCAAAAATCCTACTATGAGCACCTTTTATTTTAATCGTATGCTTAGAAAAAAAACGCAAGATAGATACTCGGATGCTGGTTGGAGAATATCCCTTTTATACAAGAGCTACAGAATGATGCATATGTATTCTGATTAGGGGGTTAGTTGCTTTATTATGTCTCCAATTACAAGATCTGCAGGACGATGCATATACTGGTCTGGATATATCCCGCTTTACCCAGTCCACCAGTGTGGCAAATGGCTTCAAGTCACATTTCCTCTATCAATTTGCAAATCTCAACCTCTTGCTCATTGTGTTATTTTACTCAATGCAGATATGGAGAACATGTACTTGAAGCGAACAAGAATCCAAACTGGATTTGCCCTGTTTGTCGAGGAATTTGCAACTGCAGCTTGTGCCGGCAAGCAAAAGGTTGGGCTCCTACTGGTGCTCTTTATAGGAAGGTAATAATCTTTATAAGAATTTCATGCTACCATACATTTGTCTTTTTCTTTCAATATCTTTATCATATTGTTTCCTTTTTTCCTTTCTTTTCCATTCTCAAACTCTTTATTGTTTAACCGATTCAGATTGCTAGACTGGGTTATAAGTCAGTTGCACATTATCTAATTCAAACCCATCGAGCTACTGTCAGTACCGAGAACAACTCGACGCCATTCTCCGCAAAAAGATCACTACCTTTCTCAGATATGGAAGGTACAATGAAAGATGAGGGACTTTGTGAAGTGAAACCAGTGGTGTATGATGCCAATGAGCCCTACTTAGCTCCAGAAAGTAGCACAGAGCCCTTGTTGATTGTTGAACCCTTATTACTACTGAAACATGACCCTGAAAACAATGGTACAAATCTTGTGCTCTCAAGCGACAACATAGGGAACTTCTCAGCGGACAACAAGTTAGGAAATGAAAATGTCGTGCTGGTGGTAGGCAACTCATTGACTTCTCAAAAAGAGGTGAAACCAGTGGAATATGATGGCAATGAGCCCAACTTAGCACCAGACAGTGGCACAGAGCCCTTGCTGAAGTTCATTGTTGAACCCTTATTACTACTGAAACATGACCCTGAAAACAATGGTACAAATCTTGTGCTCTCAAGCGACAACATAGGGAACTTCTCAGCGGACAACAAGTTAGGAAATGAAAATGTCGTGCTGGTGGTAGGCAACTCATTGACTTCTCAAAAAGAGGTGAAACCAGTGGAATATGATGGCAATGAGCCCAACTTAGCACCAGACAGTAGCACAGAGCCCTTGTTGAAGTCCATTATTGAACCCTTGTCACTACTGAAAGATGACTTTAAAAACAGTGGTAAAAATCTTGTGCTTTCATGCGAAAATGCAGGAAACATCTCAGCAGACAACAAATCAGGAAATGAAAATGTCGTGCTGGTGGTAGGCAACTCATTGACTTCTCAAACAGAAGTGAAACCAAACTTAGCACCAGAAAGTAGCGTGAAGCCCTTGCTGAAGTCCATTGTTGAACCCTTGTTATTACTGAAACACGACTCTGAAGACAACAGTGAAAATCTTGTGCTCTCATGCAACAATGCAGGAAATATCCCAACAGACAACAAATCAGGAAATGAAAATGCCGTGCTGGTTGGCAATGCATTGTCTTCAAGTGCACCTGTGCTTACTGAATTGAATGATGTCTACAAAGGTGAGTCACAACTTGGTTATGGATTCAACATTGGAAAAATGCAATCAAAAGAAGAAAAGGAGGACCACACTTGTGTCTTGGATGATAAAAACTGTGATGTGGTCGCACCAGAAGCAAGTTCAAAGTCAAAGAAGAAGCCTTGTCGAGTTGCTGCACAAGGTGTTGATACTATTGCTGGAAGACTAAGGCAGAGACGTGGAAGAAGCAATGGGGAAGCATAACAACATCTCGGGTAACCAATAGTGGAATAGTGTTTTGCACCTGAAACGGGTTACAACTTTTAATGGTAAAGCATTTGCTGTTAACACGTTGTGTCAGTGAACAAAGGGCTGGTGGTTTTTGCTAAATGTAATATTATCATCTGTGTGAGGGTTTCTTTTTGCAGAACTTTTTCAACTGACTTAACTGAAGTAATGGATCGATATGAAACCTGCTTTTGAGGTGAGAGTCTGATTCATAGTACTCTTCTAACTGAACTTTTGCAGTTAAAAGAAAATTAAAAAGGAGCTTAGTACTAACTCGAGGCAATGTGTAGTCTGCTATTTGCAGTACTTTTACAATAAATCATATGAGATACTCCCAGTAGCCCAACTGAAGTGACCCAGCCACAGTTTTTTTTAGTTAGGCCCAGAATGTGGACAGCTCCAGGAACAGGTCTACTTGACAAACAACGCGAGGCTATTTATCACTTCCCTCTCTAGTCTCAAGTAAATTGTTCTCTAAAAGAATTAAACTTACTATACACTGACATGTAAAATAATGTTTTACACTATCAGACCAACTAATTGATAACTATAGGTTATTGTTCGTAGACAGTTTGATTAATAATTTGAGTATAAGAGAAGTTGTTTGCTATTCCATGTTAAAATAGTTGTAAGATCTACGTACATTTTATTCTCTGACCCCACTTGTACCACTGTTGTTGTTTGTTGTTGGTATACAAGTTAAATAAGTTGCGATCATATCTCGATTCCAGCGGTTCTTGTTTAATTTCCTACCTATGACATTATTTGTTCAATTCATTCAGAACCCATGAGTTGCATACTGCATAGTCAGTCCTTTTATGAACTTCACACAAAATTTACTTGGTTCATGTGATGAGAGGCAGTTTCCTTTATTATTATTATTTTTTTTATATATATTCCAAAATCCACAAATATGTGATAATGTGAAGTGTCAAAATTTCCCCTTCTAAAACGCATGTGCAAATTTACTCCGTCCGTCTCCATAACTCCTCAATAAGAAACTAAAAAAGGAAAGGTAATGCTAAAAAGAGTAAAGGGTCAAAGAAGTACCCTAAAGCATGGGCGGAAGTGTATACTTAAAACAATTGACAAAGAAAATTTTGCATACTCTTCACCAAATCCCTTGCTCAAGCAACCCCTACCTACTATTATCGTGTTACCTAAAAGATAACTACGGAAATTACCCATAATATAAGAATTTGTTAACTAGAGAGTAAGACAATCAACTTGCACGATATATATTTACCTTAATTTTTGCCTAGATTAGCTAAATCCTTGTCCTGAGTATAGGGGTTGTTCTGAAACCATATTGCTATTTTCTTGCTAGAATTTCAAAAGTAGTACGTGGTAAAGAAATAAATTTTGAGGGAAGAATTGTCCAAAATCATATAAGAAGACGACCAATCCCTTGTTCATTCGATGCAAGATTCTTCAAAACTCTACCTCACGTCCAACTTTTGGTGAGTGGATAATTTTCAAACATAGGTGTAGCTCACAACTCATATTTCAAAATTCATAGATGTGAAGATTTTCAAATGTAAGACTCACATTAGCTTGTATTTCCCCAAGAAATAAAGTGAAAGAAAAAAGGAAAAGTTTGAGAGGAAAAGAAAATAAAAGGCTACATTTTGTTGGTAGTGGAAATTAAATTGGCAAAGCAATAATAATAATAATAATTATAATCACTTTAAAGAAGGCACTATCACTTTAAAAAGAGCAAAAATTAGGAATAGAAAAAGACATAAGCTGCTACTACTACGTCCCTCTCCCAAGAACGTGAAAAGGAAATCATTGCAATTTTTTTTTTCTTTTCAAATGTAATTATGAAATATGAAAATAATTGTTTTCTCCATTGAAAATAATGTAAAAGTGTTCCTTTAAGATAACTTCAATCAGAGGGTTTTCAAATGATTTTATTTTTTTTATGTCGACATTTGATTATTTTTAATTTTTGTGATTCTATTAAGCTCAAAATCAACAAAATTATATATTCAAGTCTGATCTCATAATTGAAATTTGAGCTCTTAAACCTCAAGTGATGTTATATATCCAAAAATCAAATAATCCAATTTTTGAGACTATTTCTTATTAATTTCCAACTCAATGTCTTATATAAAAAGAAGTGAGATTTTTCAAAAAGAGCAAATACTTTAAACATAATAAGGCGAGCGAGATCTAGAAAGGGAGGAGAGAGACGAATTGTATATGTATATCTGTCGAATTGAATATGTAAATCTGTCTAAATAAGTGTATATATATAACTGGTATACATATGTATTTGTATATCTAGAAAGAAATTGGAGAGAGAGACACGAGAAAGAAAATAGCAACAAAACTCTAACTATAGCTATAAATTGTAATTTTTCAAACTATAGTAGTACAATATAAATACATACCATATGTTTGTCTAGTTACATAATTTAACCCATTTTTTAAATATAAAATTTGAGTCAAAATTACTATGAAACAGGACAAGTGACAAGATGAAAATTCTTCTTCATTATAATATTAAGAGTTTAATTAAAGTTAAAAATAGCATGCGCTTAATATAGTCAACTGCATCGCGTTTAATCCAATTTAATTAATTAATTAGATGCTTATTAGTGACCTCTTTTTGGCCTTCAATAATTATTTTAGTAATACAGAAAAGGAGTGCATCCTGAAGAGACATTATTTGCCTCAAATCAGTTTACATGTCTCTCTCCCATAATTTAGACAAAACATACTTCTAATTTCATGGTTGTGTGGTCCTCTCTCTTTCTTAAAAAAAATATATTTTTGAGCTTTCGTTATATGTAATTTCAATAATTATTAAGATTCATTTTTATATATTCGATTAATACAAAAAATTTAAGGAGAAAAAGGTTTTTGTTATTTAACTATGTGAATCAGATTCAGGTATAATTGATGTTCACCTGAATTTAGAAAATCACTTAATTCTAAAAATTACCAGAGATTTTGATTAATATACCTTTAATTATGATTTTCCATTTTTTTTTTCTTAGGTTGACATGATTATTATGAGGATTAGGAATGTGCAAAGGCAAATTTGAGAAGAAAAAAAACCTTTCTAGTTTTGTGAAACAACAATTATTTTGAATTAACTTTTAGAGACTTAAACATCAATTTATTTTTTTTTTGACAAAAAAAGTATATTTTTATATATATAGATTTGGTGAATACTCCTTGTTATTATTAGATGTCAAATTTTAGTTTGACACACCTATTAAGAAAATAATGATTAGTATAGTGAGATTACCATTTTACCCCTATTAATTGATAAAAATATGCATTAAAGTCATAAATTCAAATTCTAATACATCTAATACTATCAATTCACAACGGCAAATGGAAGTATTTTTTGATTTAATAATATTTTAATTTTTTCAAGAAATATTGTTTAGATAATCTAAGGATGAATTGATCATTGAATATTTTCAAGAAGTTTTACACTTTCCAAAAACATTAACTTTGTAAGTAAATTGGGGGTAAAATAGGGTTTTAAAAAAAATAATCTTAATTTCACCAAAATGACAAATAAAAATAAAAATTAAATTAAATTTTTTTTGACATTATCTAATAGTGAATGGAGGAAATATAGCTGTGGATGTAAGAAATTTGTTTCTTTCCATTCTTCTTGGTTTTGATAGACACAACACTAACTATGATAAAAAGAGGTTCGTGAGTTTCAATATATGTCAACTTGTGTTTTCGAAGATCAAACATTTGCCCTCTACCAAAACTTTGTTTAATTAATTAAACAATAAACACGTAATCAAAGACAAAAAGCATATGAACTAAAAAAAGTTGATGCATTTCAAGAAAATGGGATTCACTTTTAACAAAAGCTTGGTGCCTTTTTTTTGAACTAATAGACTTGTTGGGAACTTAGAGACTAGTGGAGATTCCACACAAGGTAAATTTAATTTATTAGTCATTCCAACAACTCCAACAACTAAGAAGGACAGGTTGGGAAAAAGATTGAGTTTTGCATTAAATGTGTCTGTCATTGTGTAATGAGTCCAAAAAATTTGTAGCCTAACCCCTAGGCCCCTACTTATTGTTAGTCCCATCCCACAACTTTGAGCTAATAGAATCATTTAAAATATCAAATGTTTAGCTAAAACGATTGAAGGGTTGTAAATAATATAAAATAAAGATGAGCATTGGCAACAAGTGAAATAGGTAAATTTGGAATGGGTAAGTCATAGGAAGTTTAAAGGCAAACATGTGGAGCATTTTGTTTGAAATTGTACCTAGTAATTGACTGTGTTGATAAAGTCAAAAGAAATTAATGGCAATTGTGGTCCATAAAAATAAAAGTTTAAAATGTGGTCAATTTGGTCCTTTTAATCTTGTTTGGTGACAAATTTTTGGGTGTCGTGCACCCAACTCCTACTATCCAGGACAAGGGAATCCAAAGGCCATGCAGTTTAATTCTATTGCACTTAATTTACCCAAACTCATCAGGAGTGAGTAAACCTTTTTTATTTATCATTATTACAGGTCAACTCATATATTCACACCGTTTTACTTGACACGATATTTAAGAGAAGAAGGATATACTTTTGAAATTAGTGGTTTAAAATCATTCATAGATATTTGTATTGTTAAAAATTATTTCATTAAGAGTAAAATAAGAATTTCAAAGTTAAATTATTTCTAATTCTACTAATGTGATATTCGTTTTGAAATGAACTAAAAAGAAAAAAATGTTACAGAAAACAAAGAAAGTATTATAGTACAAAATTATTAACACTGAACATAACATAAACTCACATAAAAACTCACTTTTACTTGTACATAATAAACTTTGTACTTTCTCTCAATGTTTGCTTGTTTATACTATTTAATTTGACACATCATTTAAAGGTAAATAAATAAATAATCTTATTATATCACTTTTAATCATTATAAGTCAATTAAATATTGAGAAAATGAATAATACTAGGTAGTATAATATAATAAATTTTTTAAATTGGACCAGTATGAAAATTTATTTATTATATACATGTAAAATTTTATTTTATGGTTGCAATATAATCATAAAATTAATTAGGAAAAAAATAATTATATATTTTTTAGTCGTCGTATGAAAGGATTCAAAAGTATTAAGTATTAACTTATCTAGAGGAGGACTATTTTTATAACCACGTGTTACAGTGACTTTGACTGAGAGCACAGTAATGATTATCTTTACATTTTTTTGACAATTATGATGATTGAAATACTAGTCAATATTTTCCTTTAATTAAACAATTATTTATTAGTGTTTCAAATTGAGCATCCTTTAATTGATAAAAGTATTGACTATTATTTACTTGTGTAACCTTCACCAGTTTGTTTTAACAATTCCTTGGTAATTTTTTTTTGTTCCTATTTCATTTATTGACGTCAAATTATATAAATTTTGAGGAACATTTTTAGGTATATTTTTTATTATATTAATATGAGAAAGATTGCAATTTATAACATTTTTTGTATAGATTTTAACCATCTAATTTTATATTTCAAATATTAAATTTAGCTACTTCTATTTAGTTTTGAAATTTAATCAAGTTGACTTCGAAAAACAAAACAGTGACAATTAAAAATAAAAAGGGAGTATTTGAAATTAATACCTAGCTTTGTTTAAAACCTTCCTTTTAATACGAAAAAAATGTAGCATGTAAAATGGAAATATTACTCCGTGAAGTTCCAATTTATACGTCTTTCAATATTTTATTGTCAATTTTTATGATCTCTAATATCCTTTTTAACTTAGTTTTTAAATATATAATTTTTATTTTAGCATTTTATGACCCAAATGCAAGGTCAAAATAAAAAGTTTTAACTCTCAAAATTTAAATTATGTCACATAAAATTTTTAAAAAAAGGGACACGTTAAAAAAGGAAATTATGTCACTAAATTGGTGCGACCTCTATCCCATATTAGATAGGCAATTTTTTATTTTATTTTACACGATAATTAAGAAATCATTAATAAATTGATCAACTTTACTATTTTGTTTTTTGTTCATATTAATTAGCCTCTTGAAAAGAAATTTTACATCTTTAAAATTTGTGTAAACTTTCAAAGGCCATATTAATTGTAGAGGTAAAATAAAAAAAAATTCTTAATATAATAATATGAGACAAATATTTTTAATAAGATGTTCATCGAGACAGAGTATTCAACAACCATGAATATTAAATCCAACCAGTTCCTATATAAAAGAAGCCTATGAATAAATATTAAATGGCAAATATATTACGTAATTTATAAAGGCTCCACATGAATCTTATTCACCTTTACTTTTTTTGCAACTAAAATTTACAATCTAAAAATCCAGTAAAATCCTTTAATTTCCAATACAGCTCAATTTAGCTTTATTAAGTTCAACATGCTAATCAAGATTTGGAAAGCCTGCAGCAACTACTTGTAAGTTGCAATATATTATTAAAATCAATTAATTAATAAATTACTTTCAGTAAACTAATCAAAGATTGTCCCTTGAGATACCAATATGCCATACTAGTCAAAGTCTTTTTTTTTGTAAAGTGAAAGGTGTTAGACAAACATTTGAACCGAAAGAACTCAAGTATGATTTGATTTCCTAATGGTAAAAACAACTAACAACCTTATCTTTTCCTTTTTCACTTTTCTTCTCGCTAGCGCCGTTCAAAACCGAATCGAAAAAAAGTTATTGATTTATTGATAATGAATTATTGGTTTAGTAATTTTGGTAACGTTTTAAATTTATTTATTCTTGGGTTATCAATTCTTAACGGTTTGAGATTTTTTCTTAACGGGTTAACCAATAACTCGATAATAAATTAAATGATTATATTTGTTCTATTTGATATATAAAATCCTTGATAGTTTTTTACTTTTACTTTTTACTGTCTCAAATTTTCAATTATTCTACAATGTGATAGTATTTTCTTTTGAGTAAAATGCAATTTGTCACTCATATGTATGGTTCATTTGATTTATCACCTTATTTCTAAGTAATTTTCAATTAAAAAAATATCTTCTCAAATCTTATAGGTTAAACCGATAACGATCAATAACCGATAAATCAATAACTTAATAATTCTATAACGATTTAGCATATCTACAAATCAATAACCAATATATCTACCCGATAAACTTTAAAATCGAATCATACCAATCGATATATAATTCTACTTCATTAACATACACATAAATTGACCGTTCGTATGTTTATTGGTTCTTTCACTTCTTTGACAATAAAAGACAAAGTATTGGGAAGATGCACAAAACCAAAACTAGGATGCTTGAAGGGTTGACCAGAATGCTGATTCGATTCGATTAGTTTTTTTTAAAAAATAAATAGATTAGATATATATACTTAATATAAATTAATAAAAAGGTGGAACAATCCAGCAGTCCACTTGGTGTTGCCCAAATATTTATAATAATGATTTTGTACGATTTCATTTTGTTTTTTTCTTGTTAAACAAATGTACATAATTTCGTCTATTATACTTTTATTTGTTCTTATCATTGTGCTTTGAAGCTGTCACGTCTTCTAACATTTTTTTATTTTTAGTATGGATAGTTTAAAATTATAGATCCTGCAAAACATTGATTAAAACTTTACTAAATTATTTTACGATGTGATTAATGTAAAGGAGGATGAACAAATAATATTATGTCTTCAGAACTGACAAGGATTATGATGAAGTGATAAATATTTTCTCATTTTTTGACAAAAATTTAAATTTAACCGATTTTTACATTTTGCTGCAACTTTTTTATAACCATAAGAAGCAACTTTAGTAGTTACTCAGTGGAAACCAAGAGAGCAAAAAAAGAAAATTCCAAGCTTTTCTTTTTCATTATTTGTTCACACCAATGGAAAGAATAAATATTAATTAAAAAAGAAACAACTCATGAACTTCCCCTTCAATGGTTTCTCTTTTTGAGTCGAAATTTAAACTCAATAGATTTAAATTTCACAATTATTGAAAATCATTTCGATTTTTTTTTTCTCTTATAAGTATTCGATATACAAAATTCAATAACGATATTTTGGATTATGGCCTGCAACATCGAAGTTTAAAACATATATATTTACAATCTTGGGGGACCTATGATCGATTGGTTTGAAGACAAGTGTTCAAATTAGTTATATTGATATTATTTTTTATTAATCATTTGGTTTATTATATTAAAAATAATATTTATGGTACAATTTTAAGAAAAATTTGTTTGTTTACAAAAATACACTTTGTCTTTTTGGTAGAAAAAAAATTTAAGTTTAGCAGTAGAAGAAATTATTTGTTTACAAAAATACACTTCATCTTATTGCGGGACCTCATGAGTATTTTATCATTTTCTTTGTTTTATTTTGGAATAATTAACTAATGCCCAAAGGATCATTTGATACTCGGGATGTGATAAACAAGGATAGATCATGAGATTATTTTATCCCATCTTCAATATGGGATGATAATCCCACCATTTTAGTACAAATACAATTACATACACAATGTAATCTCTCAAAATAGTATATGAAAAGGCTATAATTTAAATGATAGAATAAAATAATCCCAAAATTAACTAATACCTCAAATCAATTTTAAATTTTATCTCGAAAATATTATTCTTGAAATTCAAGTAACAAACGATCCCTTATTCCACTGACTAGCAGAATTAACATAGATATTAGTTACTAAACCTCATAGAACATATTCTCAAATCACTAACTAAATGAGAAATAAAATAGTACCAAATTTTTACTAACCATAATTATCACTATCAAAAAACCTAATTAATACTGCTTGATTATGTCAGCCAGCATTATTTTAAAAAAACTTATTTTATGAGTACCTAATTAGGAATAATATAGGTACTAAATTACTAATTACTAAACCTAATATAACTTATTTTAAAATTACCAATCAAACATAAAATAAAACAATATTAAACTTTTAATCTCAAAATTATCTATATTTATTCCACATGCACAACCTCCATTATCTTCGTGCCTAACTTTTTGGTTTTCCATCCATTATTCAGTATTCACATTATAATTCGACTATATTTAAATTTATATTGTGTATTGATCCCATTTGAAAGAAAATACTCCCTATCAAAAAAAAATTCAATTCTCAGAATTTAAATTTAAGACTTCCGATTAAGAAAGAAACAACCTCATTCACTCCACCACACACAAAATAAATAAAATGGAAGAAGATTGGTGGATTGTGGAGTTGACAGAAAACAGCTTTTACAAGCTAAGCTGATGGTTTGACTTCAGCCATCACCGTTAAAAGGCAAAATGTCTATTGGGTGGACCCTACATTACCACATCAAAACAAAAAATTATATTATCCCCATTTGATTTAACTTAATTAATTAATTCTGTAAAATTTACAAGAAACTACTCATACCTTTATATTATGGTGTGGTTTGACCATAATTTTTTTAATTTTAAATATATTTGATTGAAAAATTTAAAAAATAATATTTAATCATATAATTTGTCATTCAACATTTTAAATTTTTAAATATTAAAACAATTAATATCTGGATCAAATTCTTATATTTTGAACTTTTAAATTTTTTAAATATAACTTTTATATTTTACAAAATATCCATTATTTATAGTTTGGACTAATTTTAAGTTTTGTAATTTACACTAATATATGTTTATCTGAGCGTGCTATCATACGTCACTTTCAATTTATAAATAGTAATAATAATTTTTCAAATACAAATCAATGATATTTTTTAAAAATTTTCTTCCCCGTTTTCAAATTCATATAAATTGTATTTGTTGTCATAACTTTTCACGAAACATTTTATAAAATGATACTAATACAAACTTAGAAGTATTTTTGATAATTTTTAAAATTTATAGGATATAAATCATATTTTTTGAAAAAGTCATTCTTTTTAAAATTTATAGCCAAACACATGATGAAATTTTACCCATAAATGACTTGCTAAAAATATTTAAAAATATATGATCAAATATTTGCTTAAAGAAAAATTAATTAATAATTCTTGATTACATAAATAAGATTTATTTTGAAAATCTAAGATTAACCTTTTTTGCTTAAAGGAAAATTAATTAATGATTCTTGATTACATAAATAAGATTTATTTTGAAAATCTAGGATTAACCTTTTTTCAAAATCCCAAAATATAATTTATATAAAATAAAATAAATAAATAAACATCACTCATTTTACAACTTTTAGAAAATATAAACAACAGGTAAACTTATCTCTCTTTGGTGGGGTTTTGTGTGTGTGTGAAAGTCAATGTCCATTTCTCAGTGTTTGTTTAGAGGGGAAAGTTGTAAATTACAATATGCATGTGTAGATACAGCCATATTATAGAGTCAATCAAGAGAGAGGAGAGAGAAACAGAGCATTGGTGTAATCAATAGAGGTATGCTTTTGGGCTCAGAACTGCAATTAATGCGCCTTTCATTTTGAGACTGTTGCTTTTAATTTGGCTTTAACCCAAAGAGAAAAAAGGAACAGGCCTAGTGAGAGATAATAATATAGGGAGTGTTTATTTTTCTTTTTTCTCAACTCTACTTTCAGGTGTCTTTGATTGAGGAGTAGCTGGAGATTTCTTTGGAGGTGTAGATTCTTCTTGTTCAATCTTTCTTTGGCATAATTTCTCCATTTCTGCTCTTTGGGTGTCTTTATTTTGTGTCCATTTCTTGGGGATCTGCTTTCTTGCTTGCTTTTGGGTCTTGGGGTTTCTTCCAAATTCATTCAACTGGTTGACTTTCGATTTGGACGTTGTGGGGTTTTACAAAAGTCGAGTCTTTGAGTGTTGTGGATCTTAACTTCATTCCGGTTTTCTTTCTTGTGTTTTGCTTTTTCTATTCCATCCCTAAAATGTCAACATGAATTTCTAGAGTCTTGTTCTTTGAATTTCTCACATCAAGAACCTGAAATTGATTGAAAGGAGTGTTTCAGTCAAAGATTATTTGGGTTGTCTTTTTACAAGGTGGTTGTCTCAATTTTGGAGTGTGAATCCTCAAAAAAGGTAAAATTAGGGTTTCTTTCATCTGGTCCATTCTCTATTTTTTTAATCAATTCTTTTCGATACCAGTATCTGGTCTTTGTGTTTGAACGTTTTTGTTAAAGCAAATGCTTTGGGACTTTCCCTCCTTAAGTTAGGGGCATTTGATTTTTGAAAGCAAAGGTTTGATTCTGGGGGATGCTTTTAGCTTGATTCCTTTGCTTTTCCAGAAGTTAGGGTTTGTGACTAAGCCTTCTTTTTCTGGGGTTTAGTGATAGATGGGCTAAAAACTCTCTCTTTGTCTTTGGTGAAGCTTTGTTCAGTCACTCTCTTTTTTGGTTTCTCTTTGTGATTGATTGAACAAGGGGGGAAATTTCCCACACAAAGAAAGAGCTCTAATGCATCTCTCACTATGGAAGCCAATATCTCACTGTGCTTCTCTAATCTTGGACAAAAAGAGCAGAAAGAGAGATGGGTCTAACCATACCAATGAAGAGATCAAGAAGAACCCATCTGTTCTGAAGAAATTGCAAGAGCATAAGCTCAGGGAGGCTCTTGAGGAAGCATCTGAAAATGGGTCTCTTGTTAAATCCCAGGATGTGGACTCCCTGTCAGCGCAGAACCAAGATGAGGGGTTGGGCCGATCCCGGTCACTCGCCAGGCTACATGCCCAAAAAGAATTCCTTAAAGCCACTGCTCTTGCTGCTGAGCGCACTTTTGAATCTGAGGAATCCATTCCTGAGCTGGATGAAGCCTATTCCAAGTTCCTGACCATGTATCCCAAGTACAGCTCCTCAGGGAAGATTGATGAGCTGAGGTCAGATGAGTACTCTCACCTTTCTGGCTCTGTACCCAAGGTATGTCTCGACTACTGTGGGTTTGGGTTGTTTTCATTTCTTCAGAGTGTTCATTACTGGGAGTCATCTACATTTAGCCTGTCTGAGATTACTGCCAATTTGAGCAATCATGCTTTATATGGGTGTGCTGAAAAAGGTACTGTAGAGCACGATATTAAGGCTCGGATAATGGATTACTTGAACATCCCTGAGAATGAGTATGGTCTTGTTTTTACTGTTAGTAGGGGGTCAGCTTTTAAGTTGTTAGCTGAATCATATCCTTTCCAGACAAACAAAAAGTTGTTGACTATGTTTGATCATGAGAGCCAATCAGTTAACTGGATGGCTCACTGTGCAAGGGAGAAAGGTGCCAAGGTCTATAGTGGCTGGTTCAAATGGCCTACCCTCAAACTATGCTCCACTGATTTGAGAAAGCAAATTTCAAACAAAAAGAGAAGAAAGAAAGATGCAGCTACTGGTCTCTTTGTTTTTCCAGTCCAGTCTAGAGTTACTGGTGCAAAGTACTCCTACCAGTGGATGGCACTGGCACAGCAGAATAATTGGCATGTGTTACTTGATGCTGGTGCTCTGGGTCCAAAAGACATGGATTCCCTAGGTTTGTCTTTGTTTCGACCGGACTTTATAATTACTTCATTCTACAGGGTGTTTGGTTATGACCCAACTGGATTTGGATGTCTTCTTATCAAAAAATCAGTGATGAGTAGCCTTCAAAATCAGTCTGGGCATGCTGGGTCTGGTATAGTGAAAATTACTCCTGTTTTCCCCTTGTATTTGAGTGATTCAATTGATGGTTTCCCTGGATTGGCCGAGGACGATGAAGCCGAAGAGAACAGTGAAGTTACTGCTGAAACTCGGCCAGGATCTCAGTTGCCAGCCTTTTCTGGTGCATTCACTTCTGCTCAAGTAAGGGATGTATTTGAGACAGAGCTGGAGCATGACAACAGCTCTGATAGGGATGGAGCAAGCACGATATTTGAAGAGACTGAAAGCATTTCTGTTGGGGAGATCATGAGAAGTCCAGTCTTTAGCGAAGATGAATCATCTGATAATTCCCTGTGGATTGACTTAGGCCAGAGTCCTTTGGGGTCTGATGGTGCTGGACAGTCTAACAAACAAAAAATTGCCTCTCCAGCACCCCCATTTTGGTTTGCTGGCAGGAAGAATAATAAGAGACTCTCTCCCAAGCCTTCAAAGATGTCAAGCAGCCCATTGTATGACAGAGAGTTGAATCCAGGGCGCCATGAAGACAACCATGTGCTATCATTCGATGCAGCTGTTCGGTCGGTGTCTCAAGAATTGGATCACTTCAAGGAGATTCCTGAAGAAGACCAGTTTGATAAGGGAAGCCCTGCTTCAAGAGAATTCAGAGAGATCGAGGAAGAACCAGAGACCAGCAAACATGGTCGCACATTTGATTCTGGTCTGGGAAACTCAATTTCAATTTCTCGTCATCAAACCCTTGATAATGGATCAGCCTCTGAGATATGCCCAGAGATTAAAGAGAGTGCTATAAGAAGAGAAACTGAAGGTGAGTTCAGGTTATTGGAAAGGAGAGAAGGAAACAGATATGCAGGTGGTAGATTTTTCGGTATAGAAGATGCTGATCAGCCTGGAAGCAGGGGAAGACGCGTGTCCTTCAGCATGGAAGACAACCGCAAAGCTCGTCTGAGCCATACACTTGAGACTGGGGAATTGTTAGCAACAAGTTTGGATGATGATGAGTTCATTAGTGATGGCGACTATGATGATGGACAAGACTCAGACAGGAGAGAGCCCGAGATAACATGCAGGCATCTTGATCACATCAACATGTTGGGTCTCAATAAAACTACTCTCCGGCTAAGATATCTCATCAATTGGCTAGTTACCTCATTGCTTCAGATAAGATTTCCTGGTTCAAATGGTGAAGACAGTTCACGACTTGTTCGCATCTATGGTCCAAAAATCAAATATGAGAGGGGCGCAGCTGTTGCATTCAATGTGCGGGACAGAAACAGGGGTCTTGTTTGTCCTGAAATTGTTCAGAAACTGGCTGAGTCGCATGGTATCTCTCTGGGCATTGGTATCCTAAGTCACATACGGATCTTAGATAACCCAAAACAACAGCAACGGTCTCTGAGTCTTGATGATACTACCCTTTGCAAACCAATGGAGAATGGCAAGTATGATGGTAGAAGTGGATTTGTGAGAGTTGAAGTTGTTACTGCTTCACTTGGCTTCCTCTCTAATTTTGATGATGTCTATAAGTTGTGGGCTTTTGTGGCTAAATTTCTTGACCCTGCTTTTATTAAAGAAGCTGGACTCCCACCTGTTGCAGAAGACACCGAGGCATGAAGCTACTAAAGGAGGCTGATTTAGTAGCTGTTTGCTCCTAATCTACGATGCAGGAATCTATCGCCCAGTGGATTTGCTATGAAAATCTGATGAAAGTTGCAAGAGAAACAATGAAAAGGTCTGAGCTGTATTCTTTTGGCCGCTCCGTTTCTTCAATGCATGCGGGAGAAATTTTTTTATTCTTGTCTTTAATTGCTTGAATGCTTCTTCTTTACCTTTTTGGAGTTTCCTGTAGAGTTGGGAGTTAGAAATTTGTATTTTCTCAGGTAGTCATGAATCATGATGAACCAAAGCAGTTATAAGCCTGGGGTTTTATGATCCCCCTCCACCATTTGCCCCTCTTGCTTCTCAGCTGTGTATAATGATCATTCATGCTTGCTCAGGCTATTATAGAGTGCCTTGTCCTTTGTTCTTGCATCAAGTTCTTGTTATCAGTATATAATTTTGTGGAAAAACAATATACATACTGCCCAGTATCCCTTGAATGATTTTGAATATCCTTCGGATTTTGAAGTTCATGGTCACTTGACCAAGTTCCAAGTATGTCTTATGAAGTAAACGCCTTGTGTAGGCAACTAATATTAAAAAGAGTTGCGCTACTCATTTTGATTTATTCAGCTGGTCGTATGTTCCTCTGAGTAAATCCTATGCTGTTTCATTTGACTTATCTCAATAATCGACTCGAAAACATCTCTGGATCGATTGCTATTAGGCTGCTTTGCTTTTGGTCACACATCATAGTTTGCTTTTTTTACCACTATTGAAATTGAATGATGAATTTACACCAGAGATTGAAAATGATTGCCATTTGGGACAATATCATTGTTTGACTCGAATGTCCTTAATCCAGATATGATAAGCATCTAATTTAAGTATGCTTGAGCTTCTTTTGTCCATTCTGAATACCCCTGTTCTCCCATTAAAGAGAAAAGCAGTGGATGATTAGAAATAAATGGGACCTTCAATTATCAGTAATGCTAATTATTGTAGCTGGGCCACCACCCATTGAGTTTTGTTTGCCACAGAGATAATAGTGAGTGAGCTCTTTCTTTTTCTTTCCCTATTCTCTCTGTTTTTGTAGATTGTGCTTTCCCCTTAGGAGGAATGGGACCTTGCCAAAAAAAAAAAGTACCTTTCTTTGATGGAATAATTGTGTTTGAATGACTGAAACGTCTTTTCTCTTCGTCGTCAGATATAAAAACGAAAGCTGTCCAACGTTACATGCAGACCATTTTTCCTAATCATATAATTCAATATATGTCAATCAGTCATCATGTCTGGTCTCAAATGACTTTATGCTTAAAATGTATGAAAGTTTTATTAGGTTTGTTTTAATTTCAATACTAAATAATCTATGTTTTTTTTTAATAAATAAAATAGTTATAGTCAGTTATATGAAATTATAAATATACTAATCTCTGACAAAACTAAAAGAGTTCCTGACAAATGTCAGAAGGATTCGCAAGTTATCACTATTTTATATTTCACCAACAAATGGAAATCACCCACAACAATTATTTCACTTGGTACTAAAAAAGAAAATCTAATTAAAATTGATATTCGGAGTTTGATATCTACTTTGAAACTTGACTAAATTCAAATTCGCGTCAGAAAGTTTCACATTGGGGTAAAGCTCCTCTTTCTAACAAAGGCGACTTGAACCCAAGTCTTTGGTAAAAAATAAAAGAGTACTTATTATTCCATCACAATCCTTGTTAGTTAACTCATAATATCTCTGTATGTGTATATACACACATCGTTCCTCATATGATGTATTCATTTATCTGTTTTTTTTTTAAATTATTATTTATTAATTAATATGGTTATCCTCTCAAAAGAAAAGAAAAGACGCAATGATAGTGAAATGTAGCCACGTCAGACAAAGAGGGTGACAGAATTTGGTAGCTAACCTCGTTGAAGGGACATTTTCATATTTGGAAGGGTAGTTGAAGCGTTGACAAATTTAGACACACTAACTAAATATCCAAGTGGCGCCACCAATGAATTTGCATCTTAATCTCTTCAATAATTTCTCCGAACCAGCTTGCATGTGCCTCTGACTCTACTAGATACGTGCTACCCCAATATCGCCTAATACCTTCCATTCATAAGCGTCACACTAAATCTTTCTTTCCCCCTCGACTTCTTCATATGGTTATTTTTTAACTTCTTAATGAAAATTTTGATTCCAGTTGATATAGGCACTAGATAGATAACTCTTTGCCCACCGAAATTTGAAAAATTAAAAAGAAACAACCTAAATTATTTTTCTTTTGTCTTTCCAAAGGGATTTAAATTTGGAATAATTCCATTTTTGAATATCTTTTATAAAATATTTATCACTTCTAAACATATTTTTTATTTTATTACCTAAATATTTCATATTTGAAAAATAATTACCATTTATACCACCTGTATTATGTACTAAAAGTGAATTATATATGCAATATATATATATATATAAAAATGTATTATAATTATTTTGTTTAAAAAACTGTACTATATATTAAAAATAAAACATGCATGTAATATCAGTGAATTACACTATGTATAAAAATAATTTTGTATGCAATTAAAGACGTATTATAAGTGTCTTAAAATATATTCAACTTATATTTTGGTAAAAAATCTGCATTATATATTAAAAATAAATTATATATATATTCAAATTTAAAACTATATTGTTATAAATGATAATTATTTTCTAAATATGACATATATAGCTCAGTTCCCTTTAAATTTTGAACTTCCATAATGTTAAACAACTTTACTCACCACTAGACAACACTCTTGAATGCAATCAAAAAAAGAAGCAGCACCGCACTTTTCAATAAGAACAGCTCTAATAAGTTTGACAAGAATGTGGCAAGTAAAGATTAAAGGAGATTCTCCTCCTTGAGAACACCTTTGCTGCAAGGGACAAGATTAGTAGGAACATTTGATCCCCTGCTTAAAAGTGTTATTACACTCTGGCTTCATATGGAAAGTTAAAAAAATAAGTTGAGATCCTACCCTATAAGTTTTTCTATTCTAATAAACAAAGCAAAAGTAGCTATGATTCCATCATCTTAATAAGGAAAGCTGTCTCCAGCGCTGACTCCTTGCAGTGCAAATATCGATTTTCTTCAACTATATCAGCTGTCAAATTAAGCAATACTGGATGCTTAGGATCATAAACGGAACACTCACGCACCCGAGCAACATATTTTGCAGCTTCCCACACTCCAAACCTGAAAAATCATGCAAGATTATGGGGGGAGGCACTTACAACACAATGAGCTGCAATTATTCAGCATAAATCTATGAATTATTCACTTAATTGATGATCTATGAACAATTCTCAGTAATCCATGTTAATGGATGGTGATGATTTCACTTAATTTACACATTGGAATAATTCCTGGTGGATCAGGTTCATTATACGTGGTCAGTCCTAGTTGTTGATCATAGATGGATAATATTGGAGCTTGTTTAGCACTTGTTCTACCTAAGAATTATCATACATATGCAGAGTAATCACATGGACAGCTAGAAAAATAAATATCAAGGGCGACAAACAACCAAACTGGTAAGCAAATGGTTTTCAAGGGATGACCCCAGAGAGGCTGCTAAAACAGAGCGATCTCCAAGTAAGAAGTTAACTAAAAGCAAGTCCCATTTATAAGACAGAGTAACTCCTATAGTTTGTTGTAAATCAAACTTAAAAAGATAGTGTAAAAGACATGGATTCAGACAATGACCATATAAATGGAGAAAATATTTGAAGCTTACCGTGTGTTGAATGAAGACGTCACCAGAATAGCTGGATACAAAGTATCTTTTTGAATGTTATCGTAAGGTGAATATTTGTGTATAGCCTGAAAGTCGGTAATGTCCCCGGGGTAGCCAAACTCATCATAGTCAGCAGGTGTAAGCGGTAAGATTGGATTGAGGAGAGTGTTTGTTGGATCCAAAAATGGTACCTGTAAAAAAAAAAGGTAGTCAACTTTTTCAACGTCAAAAGAAAGGATAAATAAAACAAGAGGATTCAGTAGTAGGTTTTCTTTTTCCATCCTTTCCTCTCCTTGTTGGGTTGGGGTAGGGTGGGGGTTTGGGGAGCATTAGAAAGATTAAGCAAAAGCATGATTATAAGGATGCATAAATACAATAGCACATTCAGAGTTTTTGGCAGACCTCCAAAACTGCTGCCCGCAATAGACTTGGACAAAAATTTATAGCTGAAGCCACTAACAGTCCCCCAGCACTGTAACCCCACCCAGCGAGCTTCTTGTCTTGCACAATTTCCCTTTCAATTAGGAATTTAGCACAGGATATGTAATCATAAATGGAATTGATCTTCTTTGTTCGCCTGCCATCATGGTGCCACTTTTTTCCCCCACCTCCTCCACCTCTGAGAATAAAGACAGTGAAAAGGTCATGTCAAGCACTAGTCACTTACCTAACATCAAAACAATATAACCTGTCTTAACTTCATAGGAATAGGATATCTAAAAGATATGGATAAGCATCATTATAAAGAAAAAAGTACGGTTTTTTATGACAAGGGGAACCCGCAGCCGCTACCCTTTAGATGCGCACAAGGTAAACCCTCGCCTCCTATGCAATAGCTCGCAAACCACATTTTAGAGCTACATAACTAAATTGGACAAAGAAAGAAAGCACCTGACATCAGCATATGCAAGGACCCAACCACGATCGAGAAGGCTTTTTAATTCACTGCGCCATCGTTTGTCTAACATCTCTCCATAAGCTCCATGTCCATGAAGTAATCCAGGATTTTCAGCTGGCTTGATCCTCTTTCGTGAATAGACAACAGTCAAAGGAACAATAATCCCATCATAAGACATGACATCGTGAACTTCACAGGCATAGAACTCAGAAAGATCATTCCAAGGATTTTCAGGATTGACTTCATTATTAGAGCCTAAATTCCTTGGGGTCTGAATAAAACTAGCTGAAGATGATGATCCGTACAACACTTTTGTTCTTTCGTGAAGCAAGTTTTGCTGCTGGACTATGCTCCATTTCCCCCTTGATAAGTCATAATCGACAGTTGCATCAGGCATCTAGAAACAGTGTGAATTTTAGTCAAAGTGTGCGATTTGGAGTACAAAGTGACCTTGATACTTCGAACAATAAAAATATTTGATAGATGGAAGTTATTTGTGTACTCGAGTCAAGGAAGCTAGTTGAGTTTAAGCTATAAACACTCATCAGAAACCATGACTGGTCAAACATATAGAGATGGTTGATGGCTATTACATCCCTTCAAGTTTTGCTTCTTAAGTCGTAACACTAAGCTTCTTTGAGTTTTACAATATTATACTTACCTCCCGTGTTTTGATTTCTCGTAACAATTCTTTTAACCCCATATCATTAATGTAAAAGAATTACAATTAGACTTTCTTTTACCAAGTATAATCTTTTGTATAATTAATGTTATAAACATTTTTTCTAAGAAGTTTCTTTCAAATAAAAGAGGGCTATTTCTACAACATCTTCTGGGCCAGAAAGTTGGATGCACAATGCCGGAATAATAAAGGAGGAAGGCTGACCTAAGCACTGCAGCACTACATCCTTCTCTCCAAAGAACCTAACAATGTTAACATTTTGGAATACTATTTTGCCAGGAAGGCTATGGCTGTAAGTAAAAGATTGCCAAACTCACCAAGCTTCAAACTAAAAAGTATTCTTGCATAGGAGAAGAATGGAAAGAAGATAGAGGGGGGTGGGGGGGCATTTGTCAGTTGAAATTTCTACAACTAGAAGTCAGAGATTTTGACTTTAAGTACTGGGTAAACTAGCAATGATCCTTTTTCGAGCATGGAATGCCTATTCAGAAATTGCTGCAGCCTAGATCCATCCCACAAGATTTTGCAGAAATGACAAGCGTATATTTGAAAGGATCTTCAAAAGATTCTAATAAAAATCAAATAAAAGAGTATAGCAGTAAGGAGAAACTAAACAAATTATAATTTTTACCTTAATGATGATTGGGTTAAAAGAATTATTACAAAGAAATCAAAACAAGAGAAGTAAGTATAATATCATAAACCATAAGCAAGCGTTAAGATTGACGAAGCAAAGACTAGAGGGAAGTGGAGGGAAATCTATGAAATTATCCCTATATTTTATCATCACTGAGACAGTGCCAAGAAATGTTTGGACAATGAAACAACACCTCATTTGAAGTGCCTTTATCACTTTGAATAACATTATATCAGACTCTTCTCACAGGTTAAATAAGATAATCCACTCACGTAAGGTAATAAATCAAAGCTCTGCTAGGCTATTTAATGTGCAACTTAGTATTGTAAATTCACAAGTTGCCATTTCTTAGAAAAACAGATTGCCACCCAGGAGACGATGTAATTAAAGTCAGTTATCATCACTTGAACCCACAAATCTTCCTTTTATCTCCCTCACAGATAATTGTAAAAACTAAGAAATTAATGAACCTGTAAAAACATATTCAAAGTCTGCAGCGCACAGCTAATTGCAGATTTAATCACTGTATTAGCCATGCATATTCAGAGAACCATGGATTAGTCTTCCTCTATGGAGATCAAAACAGTAGAAATTAGAGAGCGGAAGTAATGATTATCCGTGCAAGCTTCCAATTTACTTGCAATGGGTACACTTGTCAGTGGTAGGGTGGGGGAGGCAAAATTTGAGACAGGTCTTAAAAAGATCATGATTTTTCAGCCCAAACTACAAGATCTCACTCAGTAAAAAGAGAGGAGTGACATACATCATACAAGAGCACATTGAAGTTAATTTCTTAGGTTTACACAAGACTATTTCTACAGTAAAATATATTAAATACGTTAATAAAGATGACAAGTACCTACCAAAGGCGATGATATTGTGAATCGCATTATTGAGGAGTAGTAGTCATAATTTGCTCCAGGCGTAATTTGACAGACATTCTTTGGAAGAGGCAAAAACTGCGGACTGAGCTCTTTGATCTTAATCTCTTCCTGTCCAGGGAAAATTGGAGAAGAGAAAGGGAAGGAGGAGCATAACAGGAGTAAGCAATTCAAGAAAAAAAGACACTGCTGCTTAAAGACAACTATTAAGAGGAAAAAAAGGAGAAAAACAGACAAAATATCCATTTCAAGCAATAAATGCACATCATGCAGCAAAACTTATGAGTAAGAAGCAATAATGTAAACTGTGTCTCGAACTTATTTCATGACTCAATAGATTGCCTCAACGCTGGCTCATTAACTTTGTGTCGGAGCGACTAAAGGGAACAAAAATATCTAAAAACAAAAGTTGCACTTATAAATAGCAAATTTCCCCGAAGGAGGACTTTCTAGAACCTGGTCTCCAAAGTTAGTGAGAGCCTATGGAGCAACTCTTGGGAGTCCAGGAAACAAGAAAAAAGAAAGAAAGCAATACTTGCACAAAAGAGCCGAACCTTGAAAGAAATATAGCGTAAACTGACATCATTAAAATGAGTAAAATGTACAAAAGAAAAAGGATTGTAATTGTCTCTAATGGGTTGTTTACTTCTTTGTGAGGACAGGGGAAGAATGGGTTGATAATCAAGGTTTTGCTTGTTTAACAGCAGCAACTACAAGCTACAAAAGGATTAATCTAAACTAAAATTATAGCGCTCCGCAAATCTTAAACAAGCAAAGTAAATAGCTTCAGGTTGGAAAAACAGGAACAGTTATCAGAAGTAAAAACCAGGACCAAAATAAGTAATTACCGTGACACTTAGCAGAGGCAAAGAAATGGGACAAAGTCTAAAGTTTTGGCCGTCCCTCACGATGAGCACCAAGTGCTTGTCACTGAAATCGACATCTTCAATTATGAACTCCGAGTCATCACTGAATATATTCTGCATTTTTTATGATAAAGCTATGAGCCAAAGGTCCCATCATGAATGACATATTATGCTTTTGAGCTTTTCAGATGAAAGGTTATTCAACAAACAGAAGATTAGATGGCAGGTGGCGTGGGAGGAGATACATTCAGAAGTACATTCAGAAGTAAACATGATAAAAGTCTGAATACAGTACAAACTCACCTCCCATTTTCTTTTGTTCGGTGAGCAGTTAACTGGACTGCGTAAAAGATAATGATGATCAACTAATTGTCCATTTTTAGCAGCATCAGTAAATAGGTAAAGATGCCCTTGGTGATGCTCGACAACACAGTGGGCTTGAGCCTCACATTCCCACAGAGATATCATACCAGACAGAGGATCAGCAGCATCTATCAGCAAGATCTAAAAACTAGTCATTGGCATAAAATTAGACTAACAGAAAGTGATGTAAAAATTAGAAAGCTTGATAAAGTATCACCTTTGATGATGAAGCTGAGAATATATGTACTGTTAGAAACTGAAAATCCTTAGTATGTCGTATGTTTACATAGCCATTCTCACTAGGCTCTTCTAAAAGCAACACATCGTCTTGTTCAGACCCAATCATACTACAGTAGATCCTGAAAAAAGAATTGGAAACAGCTGAGAAAATCGACTGTACGTCAGAATGAGTCTTTTAACCAAATAAGTTAAGTTACCAACCTATAAGGCCTTTTACAGTGATCAGTGACAACATAAAGTAATGCTTGTCCATCTTTACCCCAAGCTATGTTTGAAACCCAATCTGCTTGGGGCTTACTACATAGTGAACCGAAATTTAAGTCTCGCACAGACAACTTAAAGTAATCGTTATCCTTATCGTACATTGTGTATGCTAGATATCGGTGATCAGGGGATACTTCAGATAATTCTTCATATGCATAACCTTTAGTTTAACAAAGGAAAAAGAGTTATACTCCATGAGTAAAAGAACCATAAAATCAGCAATAACTACTACTGCAACAAACCTCAACTCCAAAACTAAATAAGGTCAGTTATATAAGTCCTCAACAAACATTCCACTCAGCTTGGAAAATCAACATAAAAATAAAGTAGGGAAAAAAAGGAAGCAAAACCTCCAAATCTTTCAGCTTCTTCATTGTAGTCAAGAAGCTTCTGCTCAATTCTCTTCCCTGAAGTAAAATCAAAACCTGCTGAAGGAGATTTATAGGAAATGAAATCTTCATTAGCCCGTGCTAACCTTCTACACAGCACTGGATACTGCTTCCCTTCTTCCACTCGCCTATAGTACAACCTGCGTCCACCTCCATAGAGTAAACATAATTATCACGTTTCAGAACCCCAAAAACAGTATAATGCAACAACAAAAAAATTTGGGGATAAATATACAACTAAATATTTCAATAACAAAAGAATAACAATTACTATGCCTCAATTCTAAACTAGTTGAGGTGCTAAATGAATTCTGCTCGATTCTAACAAGGAAATGAAGCGGAAGAATACCAAGGACCCCAACGAACGGGAGGTGTGGAGAGTTCATTTGACAAGCGAGAGCCCATTTCTGACTGAAGTTTGGACTGGAGGCGTTCGGTATCGGACATAACGGCTTCAATGTATTTCTCCTCTTGTTCCATGTACACATCCATATGTCTCATGGCTACTTTGTCGTTGAGCTGTGACATCCAGCTGTAAGGGTCCTCCCATGACTCGCCATGATGGGTGAAAGTCACCAGCTTTTTAGGAGGTTTCGGAGGAGATGGTGGTGCTGGCAGTGGTTGAGACTTCTGCGGCTTGTAATTCGCACAGAAAATGAAATGGATACGCGGCATTACACGGCGGCGATTTAGCTGGTTGCGGTGGAGAGAACTCAGGAGGTGGCGCATGGTGGTAGAAGGGGAATTTGGGGTTCAGGGTTTAAGCACTATAACCATTAACCACCATTTCTATTTTCTTTTTTTAATTGTTTTTGCACAGACAGATTTTATGAACGTGAATAGAAAAGGACCAGAATACCCTTCATTTAGCTTCTCGTAATAAAATGCTCATAAACTATTGCCATCAGAAAGATGTGACGACCCGCCACTTAATCTTGCAAGAGAGGGGAGGAAGCTAGAGTCTTTGG